>JBBPLL010000160.1:0-54513 GCA_038089755.1 Leccinellum rugosiceps | reverse complement strand
GAAGGATGGCGTTGAGGTCATCCTCAAGGTGCTTTCGGTAAGTGATAGTGAAACCGAGGACGTGTGCGAGTCTCACTCGCTGACCAGCAATTTCGGTATCACGACCCCGTAGACGCGGACGAGATGGAGTTCATGGAGAATCTGTTTGACTCCTTGTGCTCGGCGTTGACAGAACCCGAGATCAAGTCGCTCTTCTTGGCGAGTGAAGGTGTGGACCTCATGGTACTGATGATGAAGTCGGTGACGTGGTCGTTGTGTTCCACCGTTCGTTGTCCACTGACGCTCGTTCAGAGAGAAACGCCAGTCAAAGTCTCGATCAATAAAAATGCTCGACTATGCCATGTCAGGACCGACTGGTTCCGACTTGTGCTCCAATTTCGTGGAGGCTTTCGGGCTCAAGACACTGTTTTCGGCGTTTATGGGCAAGGTGCGTGTCCGGTATTTTTTGAACATTGCCGTGCGCCGCTCACGCGGACCGCTCTAGACCACCAAAAAACAAAAAGTGACAGCGCCAGCGTCGGAGGACATCTCCCACATTCTAGGAATCATCTCGTCCCTATTATCAAATCTCCCTTCCGACTCAACGCACCGCGTCCGCCTGCTGACTAAATTCGTGGAGGATGATTACGCCAAAGTGGACAAGCTCTTGGAAACACGCGAAAACGCGCTCGGTCGTCTCAAGTCTGTCGATGCCGAGATCGAGGCGGAAAAAAAGGTATGCTTGGTTTAAGCCCTGAAAATGGTTACTCAGAGGGGTCCAGGAATTACTTGCTGAAGGTGGCATGATGGAGCCCGAAGACGAGGACTCGTTTTACTTGCGTCGTCTGGACGGGGGACTGTTCACACTACAGACATTGGATTACATCTTAGCTTGGATCGCGATGGAAGACGACGGTGTATGTTGTCGGGCTTTGCAGAAGCTCCATTCCTTTGCTGATTTTTCTTGTCTTCTATAGATCCGTGCTCACATCACTCAAATGCTGGACAGGAAGAACTTGTCGTTGACTAGCATCATCGAAACATTAAAAACGTACCACGAAAACGTTGACGTTGACGATTCAGACAGTGATAAAGCTCAAGCGGGATGGACGCAAAAGATGATCCTCGAGAATCTGATCGCTTTCCTCGTGGGGTGTTCATGAGGGGCAATCAAGTCATGCATTTTGTGATAAAGCCGGCGCGGTCAGCAGGGTAGCGGAGGAAAACAGCATGTCTAATGTACCCCTTGTTTTCATCAACTCTTTTTGGAAACGGATCTCTGCGATGACCTTTTTGCGTAGGCGAAGGAATAACGAATCGATGAGAGGAGACTGGCCCAGGACGGGGGTATACATGTCTTGGGCGGTGCGTCACGGTTGTATCAACGTAACACAGAGAGGGCTTACCTATGAGTAACATGGAAATGTCACAAACCATTTCACCGAAACGAGGGTCGGTGGCGTGCTTCACAAGGAAGCGTAAGACAGGTTCCAGTAGGACGTCGTCTCGACCAGAGAGAGCGTTACGGAGGCCGTCGCGATGTATGAGTTCTTGTATCAACGAGAACGCGGTTAAGGGCGGAACGTTCTTGGGAGGGGTGAGACATTCGGAAGGGGCAAACGAACAGGGGACCATACTTTTTGGAGGACAGCATCCAAAGCAGCAGAGTACTTGAACGATTTAAGGAAGCGGTCGTATTGTCTCAGGCGGGGAGCTCGCCGACTCTCTATTCTGAGCTCATCGGCATCGCCGTGGAAAGATTTAGCTTTAGATTTGGACTTGATGCGACCTTGTCCGAGGGAGGACATGGCGCCTCCCAGGAAAGTTTCATAGGTGCCGGTCGTTAGCGCGTCGGCCAAGTCTGGGATACTCTGGGATGGCTTGGGCTGACGCTGACGGACGGATAGGGTTCCATCTGACATGCCAGCGGCTATATGCGTCGAGTCTGGCTGTGAGACGTATGAGCCAAGGTGAATAGAAAACGTCGGAATGCAACTCACCGAGATGGCGAGAGAGAGCACAGGAGCGGGGTAACGCATGGTGTGGACGACCTTGTAAGATGCGATATCGTACACTTTGACCATCTGATCGAGGCCCCCTGTGAGGAGGCGAGAGACGTCGGGGTCGAATGCTAGGGACGTGATTGTCTTTTGGTGGTTGGAGAGGGCACGGATGCAGCGACCGCCGGCGTTTAGATCCCACATGCGCAGGATGGGGCCGGAAGCGGACAATGCGATTGTGCCGGACGGAAGCATGAGGACCTGTTCGACAGGGGAGGCGCCAGGAGACGCTGTGCCCATAAGGAGTTCACACTGACCAGTGCGGGAATCAAAGAGTCTCGCGGTGGCGTCGTATGAGCCGGTGAGGACGAGATGGGGATTGGTGGGGGACACCTGCCCGGAACGAACGTAGTCGGTATGGGCGGCAAAGGTAGCAACTTCGGACTGTGAGGGTATGTCCCAGAGCTTGGCGGTGGTGTCGTCAGAGCAGGAGAGGACATGGGTGGGGGAGAGAAGAGAGAACTTGGCGACATGGACGGGCTGCTTGTGGGAATCAAAGGTGCGGAGGATGGCACGTGAAGTGACGTCGAACACCTGATGCCAGTCGCATTAGCAGAAGAAGAGGACGGAGAGGGACAGACAGACCTGGACGAGACCGGTGTCGTCTGCAGCGACGAGGAGTTTTCCGTCGTGGCGGAAATGTGCGCTCCGTGCGACGTCCTTGAACCTGGATATGGTCTTGACGACCTTTTGGGTGCGAGGGGCGTATATCTGCACGCGGGTTGCGGCGGTGACGGCGTATCTGTGTGGGCGTGCGGGTGCAAAGTGTATGGCTGTGACTGGGGCGTACTCTTTGATGAAGACGGGTCGTTTGAACTGTCGCCAGTAGCGAGACTCGGGCGAATGTCCGGTTCCGTGTGGACGGGCGCGTCTCTGCACCAACGCCGGCTGGTAGTCCATCTCTTTGCGAACTACTAGTACTTCGGTGGCTCTCTACCACACAAAGACCCCTGGGAGTGCAGAGACCCCCGGAGAGAGATTAGATATCAGATTGATAGCCATCTCGATCATCCTATCCTCTTCCACCATCATGTTGCTCTACCAAGACATCCTCACAGCAGACGAAATGTTCTCGGATGCCTTCCCAGTGTGCGTCTCCTCCCCCTGCATCCCGTGCCATCCTCATTCTTCCCCAGCAAGCTCGTGGACGACGTCGTCTACGAGGTCGACTGCCAACTAGTCACCGTCAAGGCCGGCGCGGACGTCGACATCGGCACGTAGCACTCCTGTTCTGCCCTCAGCCTACTCACCTTTCCACAGGCGCCAACCCCTCCGCTGAGGATGCAGAGGAGACCCTCGAAGACGGTGCAGTCCAAGTCAACAACGTAGTCCACTCGTTCCGCCTGCAGTCAACCTCGTTCGATAAGAAAAGCTACCTCACTTATCTCAAGGTAGATCTAACCATCTTACTCGTCCCTCTCTCATCGCCATCCATAGGGGTACATGAAAGCAGTCAAGGCTGAGTTGCAAAAATCAAATCCAGACAGAGTTGATGCATTTGAAAAGGGGGCTGCCGCATATGCCAAAAAGATAGTGGCCAATTTCAAGGACTACGAATTCGTTGGTCTCGCTCTCTCCTCGCCGATTTCGTTCTGATTGCTCTCTAGTACACTGGTGAAGGCATGAACGTCGACGGATTGGTTGCCCTGCTCAACTACCGCGTAAGTTCCCGCTGTTCCGTGGCTTGCGCGTTGATACTCACCTTATCACCTAGGAGGATGGTATCACCCGTAAGCCTCAACTGCCAAACACTCCACTTTTCATCCTCATCATCACCCTAGCATATATCACTTTCTGGAAGGACGGCCTCAAGGAAGTTAAACTGTAGTTTTACCCTCAGGCTTTCACTTCGTGTTTCGTCTCGGCGCACCGTTAAAGATCAGAATCATATTGGAAACTTAAGATAGACATCCGTTTTGATCACCTAATTTACCGACGCCCTTTTGCATCATAGCTCATCGTGGTCGTTCTTGGGAGCTTCAAGCACAACCTGTCCCTCCGCTGGCGTTTCCGCAACCATCGCGGGTTTCAGGTCGTTCTTGGCATGCTCCACCACGAAGGTTATCAAGCTCTCCAACCCACGGTCACCATCGTAGTCAATGAATTCGCGCGAACCAGCCGCCTTAAACTTGAGCGTCGGGAAACCTCCGACACGGAAAGGAACAGATTCTGGTAGATCATTCTCCTGGGCTTCCAACTTGGCACTGAGGAAGTATGAGCTTCGGAACGGACACGATCATACATTTGCCTCTTACATGATAATTTGGTCCTTCACGTCAGTGAAGTGGTCGCCAAGAGAATCCCAGGTGGGCTTGAGGCGTTTGCAGTGTCCACACCTAGATGGAGCTGCATAAATTGGCGTCATTCACGAAAAAGTACGACATACCAGGTAGCATAGAACTCGATAAAGACATCCTTCGAGTCGTCAAAGACAATTTCATCAAACTGCTGGCCAACGACCGTAATCACGCTCTCGTCTTGGGTTTCGGGAATCGGCTGACTCTTCAGCTTGGGAACAAGTTTGCCGTCGACGTAGTCAGCAACCATAGCCGAGATGGCCTCAGGCTCGACGGCCTTGTCCTGGTCGAAGGGGTACTTGAGCTGCTTCTGAAGGTCCTGAACAACGAAGCCAGGCCATTTGGGCTCAAGGTTCAATGCCTTGGCATGATCGCCAAATTTGGTGGCGTCGATCCAGACGAAGTTAACCATGCCGCGAAACTCGGCCGCAACGGGCTTGAGGGCATCAATGTAGCTCTGGCTGCTCTCTTCATTTGGGTCGACAAAGAGGTAGGCCAATGGCTTTCCGCTAACGGCATAGAGGGCGTAAGTGTCGCCGTTGACTTCGCCGAGGATTGGAATGGACAATTCTTGAACCCAGTTCTCGACGTCCTCGGCAGTGGCGGAAGAAACGGGGTGGGGATATTCTGTCTTCTGTTCGTCAAAGTTGCGGTAGACGACGATAGCTGGAGGTTCCACGCCCGCTGCAGCAATCGCCTCAGGGTCGGTGGACAGACCGAAAAGATAGTTTTCGCGATTCTTTTGAGCGGCAGCACTGAATTCGGGTGCAGGTGCGTCCGTCTGTGAAGCCACATAGGCGATAGCGACGAGCTTGTCGGCTTGTTGGAATTCAGCCAGATTGGCAGCAGTAACGTCGGTGACTGCGGGCAACGATTGCCTTGCGACGCATGTTAGTCAGAACGTGACTGGTGGACACGGACGACGCTTACTTGAACATGTAGCTTATGATGCCATCCGCCTTGCGAGGCCCACTGTAATCCGTGGATTCGCCGTTGCGGAAGACCTTAAGGGTTCTGTGGAGTGATGTAAGCGCCCAATCGCCAGACGGAAAATAATCGCTTACGGGTAACCCTGCACACCATGGGCTTGACAAAGATCGGCCTCGTCAACACAGTCCACCTTGGCGATCTTGATGTTGGCCTCTTTAAGCGTCGTCGCGGCCTCTTCGTAGTGCGGCGCCAAAGCTTTGCAATGTCCGCACCTGCGTTTCGTTCCGTTGAGCTGAGACTAGAGGTCACGTCTGCGGATGGCACGTACCATGGAGCAAAGAATTCGACGAGGATGAGAGGCTCCGGGTTGACGGTGGACTCGAACGTCTCCTGGGTGAGGCTGATGACGTCGGAGGGTTTCTCAGCGTCCACGTCTGCAGCAACGAGGGACGCAAGGGCAACTGCAGAGGCCGCTGAGACAAACGTGGTGAAACGCATAGCTCGAAAGAGGTGGTTGAGAGGAAAAAAGACTTCGCGGTTATTGCACCCTTTTATGGATCGAAACGCGCATACGTGTCAATTTCGTAAGTACTGGGTGTACCGAATTACTTATTTATGGCGACCCAAACAAGTCCAAGGCTTCAATGATGCATTATCAGGAAACGACAAGTAGGTAGTAACTTGAAGCAGCTGCAAGTATCTATATCTATTCCAGACTGCCTCCTACGACACCTGTCCATCAGATCCGCGAGAGATCAAAGTCTGAGCCACGTTGACGTCCTCCACCATAATGTTTTGGCTCGGGAATAAACTTTCGTGGTGGCGGAAAGTCCATCGTAGGGAATCTACGAGACCCGGCTTCTGGTGGTGGTGAAGGAACTGCAATGATCACGCTGTTAGCCATATGCGTCTTGAGAGGAAAGATATGACCAAAGGCTCACTCTTTCGACTCGGCGGTGACCGTTTCGTACCATTCGCCTGGCCGTTTGGTAAGGTCAGCGATGGTCGAGGTGGCGTTTCAGCCGGTGCAGGGGTGGAAATGACTCGTGGTCTCGAAGGTGGCGCAATGGGAGGCACCCAACTCGTCCGGGCAGGCGAGGGTCCCGGTGGAGGTGGTGAGGGTGTGGAAGAGTCAGGCTCGGATAGCGCTCTCACGTGGGCAGGGATTGATAGGCCGTTCGTGTCTGGCACCTTGCGAACCGGAGGTGGTGGTGGTGCTCGGGCTGGCGCGGAACCAGCGATAGAGGAGGGTCGGGCGGGTGGCGGTGGAGGGGCTTTGCGAGCCGGAAGAGTCGGGGTGCCATTGCCGAAGCGCGCGGGAGGGTGTGAGGCCATTCGCGAAGACGAGGACGGTGGGCGCGCGGGCGATGCACTGCGTGCCGCATTGGACGGCGGAGGACGAGCTGGTGGCGGGGGTGGCCCACGTGACGAAGCTGGAGGTGATACAGCCCTTGGTGGGGGTGGGGGCCGACGAGGAGGTGCGGCCGGGGCAGTTGGGGGGGAGGAAGTCACACGAGTCGGGGCTGATGGGGCTCGTGCTGGGATAATGGGCCGGTAAGATGATGCGGGCGCCGCTCTGGGTGGAGGAGTGGGAATTGTGGGCGGGGGTGGAGCTGGTGTTGATGGATTCGCCCTGAAAGGTGGGGTTGGAGCGATTGGAGCAGGTGAAGGGGCAACGCGGCCTGGCACTGCTGGTGGTCTGCCGAGCGTCGATAGTTTGGCTGCTGATCCTGTGAGACGAGAGGAGTCTGTGGATGATGACAGGAGACCAAACCTAGATTACTCTGACCCGCAGGCTTCAACTTGGGCATTCCACCTGCGAACAGAGCACCAAGCTGAGGAGGGCCACCACCGGATGGGACAGCGGGGGTAGACGTCGGTGCTCGTGGACCAGCTCCGCCCCCGGTTGGCTTGGAATCGATCGCAGGCGCGCTGCGATCATTTGTTTCTGCCTTTTTCAACCTTTTTCCAGCCTGAATCTGTTTGAGGAGCTCGCTGGATGCCATGAGAGGGTGATAGCAAAGGACAAGCTGCGCAGATTCCGTTGCTAGTAAACAGCAATAAACACGACTTCGTCACTGGTTTTTGTCTAGTGCTACCAAAATAACTACATCATCCAGCTGGTACAAGAATAAAAGTACCCATGGGGCAGTACTTTAGATAGAGTTGAATTATAGCCAGTATTAGTGTTGCAGTTCTTCAGTGGAGCAGGGGCTAATTACCCAGTTAGAATGGGTCACGTGAACCACGTGGATTTTGAGCCAAACATGGACCCAAACAAACTTTCGGGGTCAAGCGACTGTCTGCTCCCGTTTCCTCCTTCACTTGTACCATGGACAACATACCGCAGCTTGGTACAGCTGCGGACTTGGAGCTTCGTGCAGCTCGAATTGCTGATCCCGGTATAGGTTAGTGCCACCTTCCTCACTTCCACTCTCTATCTATCCACCTTTGTCCATCCACAGACCTCAAGATCAAGCATACCGTAGCATGCGAACTCAGAGAAATGATAGACACCGTCAGAGACACGGATTCCGCACGCGTATTTCCACAAATGATCCCAGTTCTTCTCGAAATCCTTCGCTCTGGCGAGGCTGCTTATCATAAGGACTCGCTCGAATACCAGTTTCGGCGCGTCCTTCTGGAGGTCCTCCATCGTATCCCATACAACGATTCAGTCCGGCCTCTCGCACTCCCTCTTCTAAGCGGCATCCTTCACATTCTCCGCCATGACAACGAAGAAAATGGTGTCGCTTCTTGCAAGATCATCATCGACTTACTTCGCTCGTTCAGAGCTCTCTCCGAAGAGCTCGTCTCCGAATTCTTGTCTATTCTTCAGGACGTTTTCCGCAACATAAGTGGTCTGGTGCAGGAAACTCTTGCCGAAGATTCCGCCATCTTGGATGCCAACGTCGTCATGCCCAGCATTCGTAGCTTCAAGGTACTGGCGGAAATGGGCATGGTCGTCGTCACGTTTTCTCAAAGTCATCGACATATGGTGACAACACTGATACAAACTACCTTGGGACTTAATTTTGAAGTCTTGGCTCTCGAGTCTCCTGCTCAACACAAAGCACGCGAGGACTACGAAGCAATGGGCTCGTATTGGGCCGGCATGGCTCCGACTATCAAGAACCCGCAAGTGTATGGTGATTTTATTACCGCGCAGATCAAGGTCGGTACATACATGATTGCTAATACTCTATTCTCAGCCTCTCCTTAGATGGTTTCGTATGTGGCCTACATGATCCGTGGATTTGCCGAACAATTCGATTCATTTGGCGAGCGCCTTATTCTTTCTGCACTCCGACTGTTGCAGGATCTTCCTGCCAATGGTATCCAAGCTCGTAAGGTGTGTGCGTTTACTTTCGGTCCAGACAAAATCCAACACAGCATTCTAGGATCTTATGGTCGTCTTGCGACATCTCGTAGGCACTCCCCATCGCAAGGCTCTCCTGCCGCAGATAGACAAACTTTTCAACGAGAGAATTCTACTAGGTAATGGTATTGGTAGCCAAGAGACCCTTCGGTAGGTTATTGGATGTCTGTCCTCTATGTTGCTGACGCATTCTGTAGCCCGTCAGCGTATGCTGTCATCGCTGATCTTGTTCACCATCTGCGCACCGATCTTTCAGCCGATCAGCTCTCACGTGTCTCAAAACTTTATTCTACTCTCATCCACAATCCTTACCTCGGAAGCACGCTCCATACGCTTTTCGCAAAAATGATGTTTGGTCTGATCGAAAATATTACTGCCAAAGACACACCCCAGGGTGCGGCCTGCATTCTCAGTGCTATGTTCGAGACTTGCGTGGACAGAGTAGATGCGATGGCGGATGTACTCCACGATGCGTTTGACCGCTTGGAGAAAGCGAAAGTTAATGACGACTCGCTGTCTCCAGTCCTGCAAATTGAGAGAGCTCGCCCCGTGGCTGCTGCCGTTCATGCAGTGGAGAAGCCCGAAGAGGTGATACATGGTGAGTGACTACGTTCCCCATATACATGAAGCTTATCTTACTCCAGAGTGCCGATTGCTATTCCGCACGCTTCTGCACGGTTTCCGTGTGTGCCTCGTTGGTTTGAAGAAATGTGAAGGGCCGATTCCTGATGGAACGGTCATATTCCGCCTCTTCACCAGCTGTATCAGGTGTATGGCTTTGTTCGATGCGGAGCCCACAACCGAAGTAATGGATTGGTTTAGCTCAGTACTCCTTGAGGTGAACTTGCACGTCTTCCAAGAGGTATGGACACACAAGGTGGAGCTGTTCTTTCAAGCTGCGCAAAAGCGACCTGGTCTCCTCCACATTTGTCAATTCCTGTTCACTCGAGAACACGTTTCCCCGACGCTGCTTGCTATCGTGCTTCAGTTTCTAGTCGATCGTTTACCACTGCTCGGTGAATACGATGATCATACGACCGTGATCACTATCCGGCTTTTCAAATTGGCTTTCGCCGCCGTCACCCAACCGTCTACGGTCATTCCTGCGGCCGTTGCCGCGGCCATTTCTGCGGCCAATGAACCTATACTGGCATCTCATCTTGCTAAGTTGATCATGGATTCTTTCCCTTTGGCTGCCAAGGCCACCAAACCAACCAATTACTTCCACTTGCTCAGAGGCCTCTTTCGCGCTATCGGCGGCGGTGGTGGGAAGTTTGAACTCTTATATAAAGAGGTCTTACCCTTACTGCCGGAGATGCTGGAATGCTTGAATCGCCAACTCCTTGCGTCAGATGGAATGGGCAGAGACATGATAGTGGAACTTTGTCTTACTGTTCCGCTACGTCTCACTCACCTCCTCCCGCACCTTTCGTACCTCATGCACCCGCTTGCACTTGCTTTGCGCGGGGCACCGGACCTCGTATCACAAGGCTTGCGCACACTCGAACTCTGTATCGACAATTTAACGCCAGATTTCCTCGACCCAACGCTCAGCACAGTTCTGCGCGAATTGACGGAGGCCCTTCATTCACACCTGAAGCCCCTCCCTTCTAATCACCACCACGCCCATACGACGATACGCATCCTCGGGAAACTTGGTGGGCGAAATCGACGTCTGCTGAGCAAGGAACCGTTGTTGGAGTACAAGGCTTTCTCAGAGCCCGCGAAGCTTGCGTTGTCTTTCGGCGGAACAAATGAGAAGATGGAGTTATACTCAATGTCGAGTCTCGCGGCCCGCACTATGCTCAGGGCGGGAACCCCTCATCGAGCTTATGCGTACGCATTCCTGGAAGCATGTGTAACCTTCCTTGTACATGAGGTTGGTCCTTATCCTCCCTACCTTTTACCCGCGAACTAATGATCCGACAGAACACCCACAGCGAAAACCAAGCCACCGTCTTTATTAAATGTCTTGAGGCCGTTTTCGACGCTTTCTATATGCCTGAGCTAAAAGACGATGCGCAAAAGTTCATCCGAGATCTTTCGAAAGCGATCCTCGCAATAGAAGTGCGCAAGAATACCGCCAAAGAAACTGGTCTCAAGAGGTATCCCAGCCCACTACTCGCATCTTATCTCGAGGCAATGCCGCGAATTCTAACACGCGAAAGGCAAGAAGAAGCTCGGCAGGGACAGGAATTGATCACCCTCATCATTAGCGATCTAGTTGCAATGGGTAGAGATCAAGCTGCTTCCCCTCAGGACATGCTTCCGATGCTCCATCAAATTGCAAGTCGTTTCAGCGCCATCTGTTTAGATGATTCATGGGTACGGAAGAGTGCAGGATGCACTGGAATCCGAATTTTAACCTCCACCCCAGAGTTTGGAGTGAAGTGGATACAGGAGCGCGAGGTAGACTTTGTTCGCACTCTTCTGCATACGTTGAAAGATCTTCCTTACGATCTTTCTCGCGACGTTGGAGACGTGGTTGATGTCCTAAAGAGGGTACTGCGGGTAGGGTGTGCTGAGGCCGAAACATCTGCTGATACGTCAACCTCCCGAGCTAATAAGCTGGTTCACATCGTAGGGATTTTCTTCTCGGAGCTTTCGAGCCCAAATCCCGTAGTTCGGCAGGCAGTGCAAACCTGTATTGAGCTGCTCGTTGAGTTGACCGGGAAATCTGCTCATGATCTCCTACTTCCCCACCGTGATCGCATGCTCACCGCGATCTACACGAAGCCACTGCGCGCACTATCATTTCCCCTTCAGATCGGCATGATCGACGCCGTACGATTCTGTATCAGCCTTGATCCCCCACTTCCGGAGCTCAACGACGAGCTTCTCAGACTTTTGCACGAGACGCTCGCCTTGGCCGATGCCGACGACCTGAATATCGGGCGTGTCAATCTTCGTCAGACCGGGTTGGAAGTCACCAAACTTCGGGTAGCTTGTATCAAGCTGTTGACTGCTTCCATGCCGATGACCGACTTCTTTGCCAAGCAACACCAGACCCGACAAAGGTAACGTTCTGTTTTTGCGCAATGGCTTGCTAATTAAGATTCTTACTCCAGAGTGACGAGCGTATACTTCAAGTCACTCTACTCGCCCTCGCAAGACGTCAAGGAGGTAGCACATGAAGGACTTCGGATGGTGCTCACACATCAAAGTCGCCTTCCAAAGGAGCTCTTGCAGACTGGCTTGCGGCCCATCTTGATGAATCTCGCCGATCCAAAGCGACTTTCGGTCTCGGGACTTGAGGGTCTGGCCCGTCTTTTGGAGTTGCTTATCAACTACTTTAAGGTTGAGATTGGCCATAAACTTCTCGATCACTTTCGCATCGTCGCAGATCCTCAAATGCTCCAAGCTTCGTCTCGTCTCCCGCTCCCTGAGAACGAGGGCATCACCAAGCTGGTCCGTTTGGCGAACATCTTCCATCTTCTGCCCTCTGCTGCGAATATTTTCCTAGAGAACCTTGTTAACGCCATCGTCCAAACGGAAGCGCAAATGCAGTTCTCGGGTAGGAGTCCCTTCTCCGAGCCTCTGGGGAAGTACCTTGATCGGTATCCTGGGGAGGCTCTTGACTTTTTCTTCCGTCATCTGCAGCTCCCGCGCCATCTGACAACATTCCGGAATATTCTATTGGCTAGGCTCGCCCCCAGCGTAGAGAGAGAGTTGGCATTGAGGACACAATCACTGTTTGCCCACTGTTTCAAGGGCGGTGACTCAGCATTATTGTTGCCTGGTTTGCAACTTGTGGACGATCTCGCAGAACTCCGGCCAAATTGGGTAGTCGAGAACGAACAGGCGATCGATACTATAATCGAGATTTGGAGATCAGAGCCGTTGCAACCTGAGCAAACGGTTACCATGCCAGACGCTATCCACAGACAATCCGTCATGTTGTCGATCTTTCAAAAGATGCTCAAGAAAATGCCAAGGATTGACTTATTGTTCGAGATTGTTGCGGTCTACACTCGTAACCTACCCACGGACCTCACACGACCAACGCAGTTTTTGTACCGTCATGTCGCTCTGAATGAGGATTTGCTCTACCGCCGGAATGTCCTCACTCGGTTCCTCATATGGTTCGAAGACCGATCTGCACCCTGGGGAACGAAGACGTTCTTTCTGCGCTTCATCGTCACGCCAATCATTCTTGTTCAGGCTGATAAACCGAATAAAGGTGGCCTCATCGATGCAGATTTCATATCCTCTATCCATCGGATCATCTGGCACCCTATGATCGACGATTCCATGTTTGCAGATGCCGACGATATGTTCAAGATTGAGCTCTTGCATCTGACCACGGTCCTTGTGCATCGTTTTCCGGAGCTTTTGGAGGACGTTAAGAAGGACATCATTCGTTGCGCTTGGCATTACATCACTTCCGAGGACGCAGTCGTCAAACAAACCGCATACCTCTTGGCTGCCCGATTCTTCGAGGCGTTCGACACCCCACAGAAATTCATCCTTCGTGCTTGGACTGGGCTGCTTCGTCCTCCGCATACTGAGGGCAAACTACTCATCAAACAGGCCCTAGATATCCTGGCGCCTGTGCTTCCCCGGTCTGGAACAGACGATGTCGGTTACCCTCAGTGGGCAAAGACGACTCGGAGGCTTCTTGCGGAAGAGGGCAATGGTTTTAACCAGATCATCATGATATATCAGCTTCTCGTTCGGCAGCCGCATCTCTTCTACCCGGTCCGCGCTCTGTTCATCCCGCACATGGTGAATTCCTTGAACAAGTTGGGCCTCTCCGGCACAGCATCGGTAGAGTCCCGCGGCTTGTCCATCGACATCTCGCAAGTCATTTTTGACTGGGAACAAAATTCGCAGGATACCAGACCTCAGTCCGTTGTCACCCCATGGGTTACACCCTTGTCTTTCCGAGAAAGCATTGTGAGCTTCCTCGTTCGGTTAGCAACAGCTACCTTGGAACCTTCAGTCAAGACTACCCTTGTTCCTCGAGCGCTGCCATTGTTACAGCAAATGGTTGCATCATCTGGTTGGTCCGACGTCATAGTGAAATTGAATTACTTTTCGAGGGCGCTCGAGCAGGTAAATCTTATCCCACAATGATGTCATCTCCATCCTGATGATTCCTGGAAGACTGATCTAGATTCGGAGCCCCAACTTAATCAGGCCCTCAGCGCAGCCAAAGTCCTACAAGTAGTTGCCGCTGACAAGGACGAAGACTGGTATACTGCGAATGCCGCTATCCTGCAATCCCTTGTTCGGAAAGGCTTGGTGACGGACGAACAAGGACTCCATGATGCTCTACACCCCATTTTCGAGCGCTTGCTACGTCTATTCCCTCTTGCAGACAAAGATGAGAAGCAAGGCGAGATGTCCGAATTCCACAATTTTGTATATTCGGCGGTTGAAGATGGTCTGGCAAACACGAGTGCTCTCCGTGGCACCCTCCTCATGCTGAAGTCGGTTGTGCAAGTCTCTTCCGAGCGCATACAACCTTTCTCTGCATCCCTTTTGCGACTCTTCACCAAGCTCGCCAAGGATCATGTTAACTCGTCCCTGGAGTCAAATGGGTTTGAGAACGGAGTTCGACTGATTACGTCGATCATTGAAATATGCAAGGTCACCTTACCGTATCTTGGCGAACAGCGCAAGGCCTTCTTGGGCGCATTCACGGCACTCGCAGAGAAGTCGAAGAGTGCACAGCTTTGCGATTACATGCTGAAAGTTATGCGGGAGTGGGCGTTGGCCAAAAATGAAGCCTACCCTACCATGAAGGACAAGTTGAATGTCTTGCAAAAAATGGCAGGGTTCGAAGCCCTTGCCAGCGTCCGTGTCTCGCCGGAAAAACAAGAGGAGGTTCGTCGCCGTGGAGAGGCGGTCTTTAATGACTATCTGGAATTGATCTACGACATTTATACCGAACCATCTTTACGGAGAAGTGACTTGACATCCCGGCTAGAACAATGTTTCTTGCTTGGCAGTCGCGCGCGAGAAGTGAATCTTCGGGAACGCTTCCTAGATCTACTGGACGCTAGTATTCCCCGCTCTCCTTCGAGCCGTCTCGCATATATCCTTGCAGTTCAGGGCTGGGAGCCGCTCGCGGACCACTATTGGATCGCCATCGCACTGCATCTTCTCCTCGGCTCTGTGGATGGAGAAGTACCCCTCATTCCAGAGAGAAAATTCACCCTCGAACCCGGCATGGCATATCTCACTAGTCGCCCCAAAGCCATATCTATCGTACACCCAATGCAACGTTTGGTGTTCCTCGACCCGCTAGCTGCCCATGATATGTGGATTTCGGCGTTTTCGGCCGCATGGAAGTGTCTCTCTAGGAAGGAACAAGGCGATATGACCCTTCACATGATCAACCTCTTGAGCAAGGACTACCATATCAAACAGGCTGAGATGCGTCCGAACATAGTCCAAACTTTGCTCAGTGGCGTCCTCGCTTGCAATCCTCCCATAATTTTGCCTCCTCACCTCGTCAAGTTCTTGTGCAAAACGTACGGCGCATGGCATGTTGGGCTGGAAATCCTCGAACGTTCGCTCGAATACGTACGGGACGACGACGCCGGTCTACGCGATACCGTTTATGATTCCTTAGCCGACCTCTATGCTGAGCTGGCGGAAGAAGATATGTTCTATGGGTTATGGCGTCGTCGTTGTCTGCACCTGGAAACGAACATCGGCCTCGCGTATGAGCAGCACGGAATGTGGGATCAGGCAGAGAGCTCGTATGAGCTCGCTCAAACTAGGTCAAAGTCGGGTGCAATCGCATTTTCCGAAACAGAGTACTTCCTTTGGGAAGACCACTGGATGCTCGCAGCAGAGAAACTCCAACAATGGGACACTCTCCACGAGTTGGCTAGGAGCGAAGGCAATCAGGAACTTATGCTTGAGAGCGCCTGGCGGATCAAAGACTGGACCGAACATCGGGAGACTCTAGAAGAGCAGATCAATCAACTCCCTGATATCGCCACTCCTCGCAGGCGAGTATTTGAAGCTTTCATCGCCCTCTTGAAGCTTCCAGCCGCCTTGGATAAGAACACAGAGTTCACCAAGATTCTCGAGGACGCGATGCAGCTCTCTCTCCGTAAATGGGTTTCACTGCCCCCCCAGCTGTCGACCGCCCACGTTCCCTTGTTGCAGCACTTCCAGCAGTTCGTTGAACTTCAAGAAGCTGTCCAGATCTTCGGTTCTCTCTCGACTACCACCGCTCAGAACTTGGAAAAGAAATCGTCCGACCTGAAGATGGTCCTTCAAGCGTGGAGAGAGCGACTGCCTAACCTTCATGATGACATCAGTATCTGGAGTGACCTGGTGGCATGGCGGCAGAACGTCTTCAACGCGATCAATAAGGCTTACATCCCACTTATCTCGACTAACAACCAGAACGGCAATGCAGCCTCTACTAACGTCAACACCTCCGGGTATCGGGGCTATCACGAGACTGCCTGGATCATCAATCGTTTCGCTCATGTCGCCAGGAAGCATGACTTGCTGGACGTGTGTTTCAGCTCCTTGAACAAGATATACACGCTTCCCAATATTGAAATATCCGAAGCCTTCCTTAAGCTCCGGGAGCAAGCGCGCTGCCACTACCAGAAGCCAAACGACCTACAGGCCGGTCTCGAGGTGATCAACAATACCAATCTGATGTACTTCTCCAACGCACAAAAGGCGGAGTTCTTTACGTTGAAGGGCATGTTCCATGCAAGGAGCGGGCGTTCCGAAGATGCAAACCAGGCGTTCGGGCAAGCTGTACAGATGGACATGACCCAAGCCAAGGCGTGGGCGGAGTGGGGCCGTTACAATGACCGGATGTTCAAGGAGATTCCTAACGACATGACCTACGCTGCTAATGCAGTCAGCTGCTACCTCCAAGCTGCCGGGCAGTACAAGAATGGCAAGAGTCGGTCCCTCCTCACTCGTGTTCTTTGGCTGCTCAGCGTCGACGATGGGAGCTTTACGATATCACGCGCGTTTGATACCTACAAAGGAGAGGCGGCGTTCTGGTATTGGATATCGTTGATTCCTCAGCTTTGTCTGTCCATCAACCAACGGGAAGTGAAACAAGCTCGCTACATCCTTCTGAACTTGGCCAAACTGTATCCTCAGGCGCGTAATACCCATGCTTTGATACCACTGCGACTAATTCTTTCATAGGCACTGTTTTTCCCTCTTCGAACGACCAAAGAAGATATGGTTTTCGTCAAGAAGCAGGCGGCCGCAGCCGCAGCCGCTCGAGCCTTGCAGGCCAGTCATGGAATTGCAGTCAATGGGATTAAACGCGTAGACAGCGAGTTGTCCCTGCAGGACGTGACCGCTGAAGTCGCCGGAGATATCGTCAAACGGGAGAATCCAACTGTCGAGATCAATGGGAACCAACAAGTATCTGCTGCTCACGCCGATGCTTCCAACTCCAACTCGGCACCCGGCCACGCAGATGTCCAACCCACTCTCGCTGCTCGTCAGGGATGGGAGTATGTCGAGGAGGTCGTACAAATACTCAAGACTGCTTTCCCACTGCTTATCCTGAGTATGGAGACAATGGTCGACCAGATCATCCAACGATTCAAGGCGCCGCCTGAGGAAGAGATATACCGGCTGATAGGTATGCTCCTACAAGATGCTATACAGGTTCATGCTCTATCTCTTTTTGCTTGTACATCTGTTTACATCCAATTTAGAACTATGTGGTGCGCACGAATACCCCCGAAGATGATGGGCAGCTTGCACCTCACACGATCAACAACTTGACGAAGATGGCAGCCAACTTGTCTGGGCCTGCACGGGTGCGTTATACTTAGCCTTGATCCTATCTTTCCTAATGCATGCGTCCGAACAGAAGGAATACGAGGATGATTTCTTGAAGAGCAAGCCTACGCATTATGAATATATCCGCCGACTCCAACGTTGGCGAGACCGACAGGAGAAATACCTCGATTCCAGGCCTCGCATCCAATCTCTTGATCTTTTGAGTCACTACTTGACCGAGTTCCAATACGGTAAATTCGATGAGATTGAAGTTCCTGGACAGTACATGGAGGTGAGGTGTTCGCATGTTTCAGCTCCGAGGAGTGCTCAATCCATCCTTGCAGGACAAGGATAGCAATCAAAACTTTGTCCATATTCAAAGATTCGGTCCCAAGTTTGAGAATTGTCGATCCAACGGCTACTGCTGGAAGAGGTTCACTATCCACGGCAGCGATCATTCGAGAACTTCGTTCTCTGTACAACTTCCATCTGGGCGCCATTGTCGTCGCGAAGAACGGGTGATGCAGGTCCACCGCATATTTAATGGGTATGTTTCCCTGTGTATTATCACAGAGAGCACCTTCCTAACACAGTTTTTGGACAGTGCACTCGCGCGAAAGAAGGAGTCTCGTAAGCGCAACCTCAACTTTCATATACCGGCCGCCATATCCTGCAACCCCAATCTTCGCCTGCTTCAGAACGACTCATCCTACGTGACACTGGGCGACATTTACGATCGTCATTGCGATGAAATTGGCATTACACGCGAAGACCCCATTCTTGTATCTGGAGAGAAGATCAAAAGCGTTCTTTTGGAGTTTAAGCAGGTGCACCAAAGAGTTGTACGTATTTGCCACGTCAACGCCTTTTACCGGGTTCCTTATCGCCTTCTTAGCCCGGCAAGGCAGAATATTTCACCCTTCGGAAGGATATCATGGACGAGGTCGTGACGAAACTCGTTCCGGATGATGTGCTCACCAAGGTCAGTTGTCTATTGAATTACTCGACGCTGATGTTGACCCCTTCCTTCCAGTATATGCTCAACGTTATGGGTAGCCCTGCAGACCTCTGGATGATGCGCAAGCAGTTTGCACTGCAAATTGCTGCCACGAGCTTTATGACATACGTCTTTTGTCTCACAAGCAGGTCGCCAGCCCGATTCCATTTATCTCGCTCCACCGGCAGAATTGCCATGAGCGAGCTGCTCCCCGGTGTTGCCAGTCAGGCTCCAGTATTTGCGTCGAACGATGCCGTTCCCTTCCGCCTCACGCCAAACATACAACGATTCGTCGGTCCTATCTTCACCGAAGGCATCTTTACGTCTGGTATCATGGCTATTGGTCGCTGCCTCACGGAACCCGATGTGAGTGTCCCTGATTATGTTTTGTCCTCTCGAGCGTCGTTGAATATGGGGATTATAGTTTGGTCTGGAACAACAGCTTTGCTTGTTCGCTCGCGACGAAGTTATGACTTGGTTGCACGGTAGAGGTCAACCATGGACATTTGACATCTCCTTCCGCACGAATTGTGCGGCTAACATCGAAGGGGTCGTCAAACGTGCCGAGGTGATGGCATGTAAACTTGAGCGCGATCAGGTGAGAATGACATCCCAGCTTGCACGTCCTGGCAGGCGCTGACTAGAAATACAGATCGGCTTGGTATCGACGCCGCCGACCGTACCTGTCATACAGACGATCACGAACCTCATATCGACCGCGACGAATCCGATTCAGCTCATGAGAATGTCGGAAATCTACCATCCTTGGTTCTGAAATATTCATGCTTTGCTTTTTTCGCGTCTGCTGTTGTATCATATTCGACATTTGTACATATAGACAGATAGTATGTACCTCACGCATAGATATATGAATGACTTATGAACGTGTGCTACGTATAAATCCCTCGGTTTGGCGAAAGGTGTTTATATGGACTTCGCTCTCCGCCATCATCTACAAGACATCTCGGATAAATGAAAGGAAGAACACGAGAAGGAATTACAAGCTTACCTCCTCGGCCATGCGATATATATCACTTGACGGACGGTTGTACATCATGGCGTTCGCAAACATGAGATAAACGTCCCTCTGGAACTCGAGAGAGTTCGAGATCAATCCATCCTTGACCCTCCCTTTGATGGTCTTGAGGTCCATCGGCCGCTTGATGATGTCGTGATAGTCTGGTGCTTCAGAGTTCTTGATAGGATTGTGGAAGATGTTGCCGTTCCGATGCTGCGATATCTGACTGTGGAGCATTCCGATCACGGTTTGGAAACGTTTGTTGGGAACGGACGGTGGTGTTTGATGTTGGGAGGCGGGCTCGACGCTCGCAGCAGTAGGTTGCCGGGCTACGAATCATAAACAAATGGACGTGAAATAAAATGCACCACATACCTGGTTCCTCGACGTCCTCCGATATGGAGTCGTCCCGAGGCCTCTTTTTTTCTCTGAGACTTTCTTCTACGTTGTCCGCGTCTGTCAGCTTGCGTTTGCCTTTTAGAGGAGATGCTAGATAAACAGGAACTCCGAATAGTATAGAAAGAATGCATACCTTCGTGTTGCTGTAACTTGTCGTTCGCCCTGTCGTCGGATTCGGCGGGTTCCTCGACATCCATTTGGGTGGTCTCGGGTGCCTGTGTGCTCGTTGCTGGGACGTCGACTGTCGTAAGGTCTGCATCCTCGGGGGCAATCTCGGTTATGTCCGCGGGTGCAGGCTTGAGTACATCATCTTGGACAGGAAGAGTAGTTGTGATCTGGCCATCGATAGGAATTTCAACATCAGCTGACACTTCAGAGGGGGGTTGTGCTGTGGCAGCATCTTGGAGGGGCTGAGCTTCGGCATCGTCTGTTTCAGATGTCTGCGTTAGGGCTGCTTGGTCGTCGGTAGAGGGGAGGTCGTGTGTTGGACTTGGTTGGGGCTCCTGCGGACAAGTAAAGATAAGACATCTGTGTCTAGACCATGCTGCACCCACCGGAGGAGTGACCGGAGAGATTGCCACGTCATTGGCAGGGCTGCCAACGATCTTGGACTTTATTTTGTCATCCCACCCGCCACTGCGTATTTGGTCGATTTCCGCGACAATGCACCTGGTGCAAGTGAATATGGGTAGAAAGCGAAACGGAATCCGCCTTACTTGAATTTGACCTCCTCAGCGGCGATCAATTCGCGGAGATGCAACAGGCGGGCAGCGTAGTGGCGCTGTGCGAGGGTCAAGTTGAGCGGTGCTGCTGCCAGGGTCAGGATGTATGCGGGGGGAAGAGGAGGAGGCTTGCCACGCGGTGCATTGTTCGCTTCGGAGCTAGCGTATCGTTAAATCCAAATTCTACGCGAGACTCGAAAGTTTCTTACCACTCGAGTGAGGCTTCGTTCATGAGACTGATGTAGAATTGACGACAGGACTAGATAAATACATCGACAATGAGTAAACTAACATAACTCGGTTGTATGCACGGACTTGGGGCGAAAAGAAGGATTTCGGACGGTCGGCGAGTGCAGGGTGTTTCGAGAGTAATTTGGATACAGATTGCCACGCGTCCGCGCCGTGCTCAAAGACGGCCTGTGCGAGAATGAGACGTTCGATGGTGGAGAGGATGTGCGGGTCGTCCCCGTCCACGACGTCGCTGGCTGCCATCGTCGACGTCGACGTCAGCGGCGGCGGCCGTCAGGCGGTTGTATTCAGTACAGAACTGTGCGGAGTGAATCCGGGTATTTCCGGATCTGTCCAGTGTCCGTTAAAGGACTCTGAGCCGCAGTTGTTTCCTCCCCCCGCCCGCCCCCAGCTGTCATGTTCCTCTCCGCCTTCACAACTGCGCTCCTCCTCCTCCCCTTCGCCTCCGCTGGCGTCCACAAGCTCAAACTCCAGAAACTCCCTTCGGTTGCGCCTGGTCATGTGCTTGAGACCGCTTACCTCGCCGAGAAGTACGGTGCCCAAGTCCCTCACCAACAAATCCCTCTCTTCGGCGCTGGCGGCACAGGTCGTCAAGTACAACCCAGCCCCAAAGGAGACGACCTCTTCTGGACACAGGAGGATTTGCTCAAGGGGGGGCATGATGTTCCTCTCTCTAGTACGCCGCGTCTCCCTTTTCATTCGAAACCAAACTTATTTTCCCCTAGACTTCATGAATGCCCAATACTACACCGAGATTGATGTTGGCACCCCCCCTCAGACCTTCTCAGTCATCCTCGACACTGGGTATCTATCTTCCTCCTTCATGGTCGTCCATCCCTCATGTCCGCTCGTAGCTCCAGTAATCTCTGGGTACCAAGCAAGAAGTGCAATTCCATTGCGTGCTTCCTCCACGCCAAGTATGACTCGGGTGCATCGTCTTCATTCAAGGCCAATGGATCCTCCTTTTCCATCCAATATGGCTCTGGTTCGATGGAGGGATTCGTCTCACAGGACACACTCCACATTGGTGATCTTTCCATTCCTCACCAAGATTTCGCCGAAGCTACTAAGGAGCCTGGACTTGCCTTTGCCTTTGGCAAGTGCGTACCTTTTCCCTTGTCGCGTGCCTTTGAGTGACCCTGTATTCAACCAGGTTCGATGGCATTTTGGGTCTCGCCTATGACACCATTTCGGTGAACGGGATAGTCCCTCCGTTCTACCAAATGATCGATCAAGGTCTTCTCGACGAGCCTGTGTTCTCTTTCCGCATCGGTGATTCCGAGCAGGATGGTGGCGTGGCTACATTTGGCGGAATCGACCACTCTGCCTACAGTGGCAAGATCACCTATGCCCCTGTCCGCCGCAAGGCCTACTGGGAAGTTGAGCTTAACAAGGTGTCCTTTGGGGACGATGTCCTCGAACTCGATAACACCGGCGCCGCTATTGATACAGGTATGTTCAAGTTATCGCCCTGTTATTGATACCATGCTCACTTTGTTAGGTACATCCTTGATTGCTCTGCCCACCGATGTCGCTGAGATGTTGAACACTCAAATTGGTGCCAAGCGCTCATGGAATGGCCAATATACGGTCGACTGTTCCAAGGTTCCCTCGCTGCCGGAATTGACGTTCTTCTTCGACAACAAGCCATACCCCCTGAAGGGCAGCGATTATGTCCTTGAACTTCAAGGGACATGCATTTCCGCCTTCACCGGTCTAGACTTCAACCTGCCTGATGGTGGTGCCATTTGGATCATTGGTAAGATTCTGATGTGATTGCGCGAGAACGTATGCTGATTTTCTCATAGGCGATGCGTTCCTCAGGCGTTACTACACGGTGTATGACTTGGGGAGAAATGCTGTTGGTTTCGCCACCTCCAAGTAAGATCGGATTGTACACTGCGGATCATTTCTTACCATGCAGATTCCCTCTCGCTCGAGCCTGACGATGTGCTTGATCTTTAGAGACCGAAAATTATGGCCATGTTTACAATTTTTGTATACTCCTGCATGTACGAGACTGCTGCTGTTAGTCAAATTGGAAATGAGAGATTTCGTCACCTCCCATCCTTATTGACCACAACCAGTGTCAATCAACTCGGAATAGTAGGAACGATCGTCTTCCTACCTACGGGAGACTACAGCGCTAATCATGGATGTGGATGAGCTTCATCAATCAACTTTACCTCGTTTCCATCACGAAATACTCCCATCCACAGCACGATTGCAACTCTGGAGGCAACAAGTAGCTAGTAACGTGTGGGCTCGACGTCTTGATAGAGTGAACGTCCTTGGAAGCGATACTTCTGGGCATACCGGGTGAGCATGTTGGTAGGCTTTTGACCTCTAGTCCGACTCAACCCAACCTTATAACAGATGTGTAAACGCCCTAAACTGGGCACGGCATGGTGAACTTCTCCTCAGCAGTGGGGATGATCAGCAGTTAGTATATTCAAATCTCATGATCACCTTTCGTTCGTTCATGGTGTCTCGCACCAGGTTGCGAGTGTGGCGAATGGATCATCCCTCGGACGCACAAAATGAATATCCTTTCGATTGCCAGACTGTGATAGACACTGGTCACACCGCGAATGTATTCAATGCACATATGCTACCCTCATCCACAAGGATGTGAATAATTTATCCTCTGCACGTAACTTGTGGTTACTCATCCAGCGTTCATTAGCGCAACAGTAGCAGGTGACAAGCAAGTTCGTGTGTTCGACGTTGGCGAGTCAGTTGGGCGTCCACCCTCGGGCAATGAGATGAGCTACTCCACCAGACAAGCATGTATTCGTGTACTGCGTTGTCATTCCGACAGGACGAAACGCATCGTCACAGAAGATAGCCCCGATTTTTTCCTCACGGTAGCCGAAGTGTGTATCCATGCCTACCGAACTTACCCATCCAGCTCAAATCTTCCACAATAGGATGGGGAAGTGCGTCAACATGACCTCCGAACGCTACACTCCTGTTCTGGGGGTGGCTGCCCTGCACCCCTGGTTAAGTTACCTCACGATCTTTCCACGATTGCACTCTCCCCTTTGACACCTTACCATTTTGTGGTGGCTGGCGAGTCTCCTTTCGTGAGTGTTGCCGTTTTGCAGAGTAACTTTGAGCCTGACACACGTTCTCGAGGCTCACCTCTTCGATCGACGTCAGGTCGGTCGCCGCCTACAGGAAGAATGGGGAATGTCACCCGCTGTCGACGATTTGACGACATGTGTTCGACGATTTTCTAGACATTCTCGAGCTCCAGGAGAGGCGAAGGGTTATGAACATATAACTGGAGCGCGAATGTCAGCTTGGAATGGACATGAAGTGCGTTTTCGGAGAACAGAAAACAATCAGTGATAGTTATGCTGATGGCCCCTAACTCGACAGCTCCTTCTGTGTGAGTGCTTGGCATGATTAGTCCGATGTCTTCGTGATGAACATGGCCCAGCATACAATTCGGATGCAGTGTACTTGTACTCCACGCGAGACGAGCCTGGTGCACATCACCAGTCATGCATTCTGCCTTTAAATTCGAGCAAGAAACGAGACGTGGCCAAACCGCCGTCGAGGGCAACTTCAAGGAGTACCAGTGTCACTGGTAAAAACATCGAAGAGGCACGGGAGATTTTTGAAGATGAAGAGACGGGAATGGAGGTCAATGATTTATTCAACGACAGTGAAGATGACAACGACATGATGGCAGACGAGCCTGATGACGACGACGATGACAATGGGAGGGGTGCGGTAGACGCACACTCTGAAGTTCCCGTGGTCTATCCTCGCATGCGTTTTTATGGGCACTGTAATGTAGAGACGGTCAAAGACGGTGAGTGCATTCAGAAGGCAAGGAAGCATATACATTGACGTCGCATTCGCAGTGAACTTTTTGGGCCCTTGTGACGAATATGTCACCTCTGGCTCAGACGACGGTAACTTTTTCATATGGAAGAAATCGTCTGGCGACCTGGTCGACGTTCTGGAGGGGGATGGCAGCGTCGTTAACGTCATCGAAGGCCATCCTACTCTTCCACTCGTGGCGGTCAGCGGTATTGATACAACAATCAAGGTGATCTTCGTTCAGATCCGAGTCTATACGATCGCGCCGTTAAACATGTCGCCACAGTTGTTTGCCCCTGCTCGCGGCCCAGCGACATATTCCAAATCCCAAAATGCCCCCTCGATCATGAAGCGCAATGCGCGTGCTTCGAGAAGAGGCAACCGCACGACGGATCTACGGTTCGCGCGTTTCGTCATGCAGCATCATGCTCGCGCGCTGGAGATACTGCGGGGTGCAGATGACGAGTCCTCGGATGATGATGCTGAGACTCGACTCGCACATTGTATAAATCAATGAGAGTTTCAGAGTAGTGTACGATTAGCATGTACTAGTCTAGGCGGCGACATGTGTCGAGCGCCACGCCTCGTTGATTGCACTCACCATGATATTCCAAATGGCAGCTGGGAATTTCTTATGATAAATGTTACGAGCTCACACATTTCTCAGTCAACCGAACAACCACCATTTTGGCGCAGTTAGTTCATTTCCTCCTGGCTGGCCTCGCCGGGACTGGGTTTGATGTTGTGAAGAAATCCGAGTGTGTTTTGGCGCCAGTCCGCTTTGACACCCGCCACCACGTGAAACGAGTCGCTGGCCTCCACACCACAAGAACAAGAACAGGCTAGGCTCGAAGTTATACGTACAAAGGCTGACTCTGAGTGCTGGTATGCTTGCAAATCTCTCCTGAACTTCGCTTTTCGCAGTTATGTAAGTCCTTGTCGTGTTTTCGTGGTCCCGCCAAACCGAACGTTCGTGCTGATCATCTCCCGCTTCTCGTGCTCTCTCTCAACCCGTGTCTGTCACTCTCAGTCTTAAAGTGTCTGTGATTTGAGCGTTTGTTTGCTTTTTTTTCGCCGCACGAGCGTCGTGACACCGTCTGTTTCCTCGACCACAAGAGGGGGGAATTCAAGTTCATTTTGGCTTGGTCAACACACTTTTTTTTGCTTCTCTCTTCGTCCCACATCCTTCCACATCGACTCGAAGCTCAGCTACAACATCTACTTGCTTATGCACTCTTCGCAAAACAGATTCAAGCGGAAGCGCGGCAAAAATGTCAGCAACGACGACGACACCGCATTGGCTCAGGTGGCAGTCTCACGACCCGAAGACGCACAGACGGACGCCTTCGAGCGTTCTCGTCCTTCATTATACCAACAGCACACGGACACATACATTCCGTCGTCGTCCAGGTCGACTTCGACCTACACCATGAGCAGAGACGGTCCTTCATCCCATGCTGACTCACAAGAGCATTTTCACCAGCATGCCTCAGATGGCCACTATCGGGGCGGTAGAGATAGCTATCATGCTACTGCTCCAGACTCGAGAGAGGGCGACCAACGGAAATCTCGGTTTTCTTATGACAACGATTTTCAAAGCGGTGGCAGAGAACGGACGTCGAGGGACTTTGTCCAGGGCCACTCGGCTGCGCGCCGCAACGACTCACAGGGTTGGGGCTCGTTGGACAATCACGACGACGGCCCTCAGTGGGGTTCTCCGTCTCCGGATTGGCGAAGAGGGGAAGCCGAGGAGGATCGGAGCAAAGGCTGGGACCACTCTCGAAACAAGGAGCCTCGTTCGCAAGGAAAACATCGGTGGCAATGCGACAATGGCTGGGACTCGCGGAAACGCGACCGGCACCAGAACCGACGACCTCCAGACAAACAAGATGATGGTTCGCTTTCCAAGGAGGATCGATCTTGGGAGCCTGGACCTGGTTGGCATCCTCGTACAGACTACCGAGTGCAACGCGGGCGTGGGGGTGGACCAGGAAAAATGAAAGGAAAGAAGAATGTTCAGAACCGACAGCGACAACGAAGTGACAGGGATCGGGACCATGACCGGCGGGACCGTCGCAACGATAATGACAGCTTAAATAAGTATGTTAATCCATTTTCCTCTCTTCGTGCTGTTCTTAGGGTCTCTTCTTTAGCTGGCAGAGAAGGGAATTCCACCCACTGCCTCCCAAGCCGGTCCGCAGTCCTGTCAAGCATCTCTCTTCTCCTTCCCGGTCGCGCTCTCGGACCCCCGACTCTGTCTATACTCGACATTCATCTCAGGGCCGTTCGCGGTCGAGGTCATTCTCGCCCGATCATAATGTTCGTCATTTAAGTCCAGTACGACCCCGTAGCCGTACTCTGTCAAGAGGAGTACACAGGTCAAGATCTCCAGCGTCATCTCACCGGAGCTACACCACACGAGCCCCTCCGCGGGGAAGAAGCGTCTCCTCGGTTTCTTCCGGAAGTTGGAGTAGGAGCAGGAGTTCTAGTCACAGTCCTGGGGACCGACCAAGAGCAAAACATCGACTGCCACCCGCGACGTCCATCAGAGATATTTCTCTTTCTATATCCAAGACCACCCTCAAGCGACAACCCAACTTGTCCCTCGACCAAGAATCTGAGCCGATAAGAGATGAGAAGGCTAATGTTAACGGGAATCATTCTGTACGTTCTTTTTTGACGGATTAAACCTAGTTTTCACTTTACATCTGTGTAGACTGCCCCTTCCACTTCTCCTGAGTCGGCGCGGCGATCTACTGAACGTATGCCCCCTCCCGTTATACCTCCGGCCTCAGAATCCCGCCTTCAAGAGACCATTGTAACGCCGTTAACGATGCAGCAACGACCTGACCCGGATTCTCCCTCTAGAGCAAAGTTTTTGAAACCTGTAGGCTTTAAACCCATTGGACTCCCTAGTTCGTCATCGGTGAAGATGTTCTTCCCACGTGATGATCAAGAGCAACACGGGGCCTTATTTAAACGTCACGACCTTCCCGCACGCCCCGAGGTTCCAACTAAACGCGTGCACGATGATGTTGGGACTGATTGGGAAGAATCTCCCCTGCGGGCTACAGGGAAACCCCATTCCCAGCTTGGACTTGCGTTGCCGCCAGAGGTTATTCCGGTGGCGGTAGCGGCTGCTCCTAATATCCGACCGACATCACCGGCCGCCCATGACGTCGCGAAAGTTCCAGTGTCTCCGAAACCCAATGGCGATCTTGTTACCCCTGCACAACAACCCCGTCCATCCGAGCCTGACGTTGATGCAGTCACACGAGCGTCATCTCCGAGCCTGACTTCTCGGAAGGAGCTATACGCGATCGTGAGTCAAGTCGGTGAAGGAACGTTTGGAAAGGTTTACAAGGCTCGAAATACGATCACTGGTGTTCACGTTGCACTGAAGAGGATACGGATGGAAGCAGAGAGGGATGGTTTTCCTGTCACTGCCATGCGAGAGATCAAACTTCTCCAGTCGCTGAGGCACCAGAACATAGTGCGCCTTTACGAAATGATGGTGTCCAATGGTAAGATCATTCGCAGGAAAATGTCACCGTCCCTCATGCTTTATGATGCAGGTTCGGTATTCATGGTGTTCGAGTATATGGACCATGATCTTACGGGTGTTCTCTCCCAAACACAATTTTCCTTCTCTGATGCAAACCTGAAGTCTCTCTGCAGTCAAATGCTTGCCGGCCTGGCATATTTGCATCATAAAGGAGTGATACATAGGGACGTGAAGGGATCGAACATTCTGATCAACAACAGGGGTGAACTCAAGCTTGCTGATTTTGGGCTCGCTCGGTTCTATCAGAAGCGGCGACGTATGGATTATACCAACCGGGTGATTACTCTCTGGTACAGGCCTCCCGAGCTTCTTTTCGGTGCGACCGTGTATGGGCCGGAAGTGGATATGTGGAGCGCTGGGTAAGCCATGACGATTCAGTGCCGACGAGTGGTGCTTACACTGGCACCCCTATAGATGCATTATGCTCGAGCTATTTACCAAAAAGCCGATCTTCCAGGGAAACGATGAGATCCATCAACTCGATGTTATCTATCGCATCTTTGGTACACCAACTCCCGAGCGATGGCCGGGTATCACGGAGCTGCCATGGTATGAATTAGTGAAACCAAAGGAAGTGTTACAGGACCACTTCAGGGAGCTTTTCCAAAGGTAAGTCCTCGGGGCCTCTCTTTGATCTGGTGCTTATTACGTTGCCTTAGATGGCTGTCCCCTGCGGGTCTTGATCTGGCGGAGCAGCTGTTGACGTACGATCCCACGAAACGGGTGACTGCAGTGCAGGCCCTCGAGGCACCGTATTTCAAGGACGAGTTACCGCCACCTGAACTCCCAGTTGGGTAAGTGTATCGTGCACTGAAACCTTTACGGGCGCTGAGGCTTTGTCATAGATTGGCGACACTCGAGGGCGAGTGGCACGAGTTGGAGACTAAGCGGGAGCGTGCCAAGAAACGGCGTAGATTGGAAAATAGTACGCAACCACATCCTGTCTAATTACACCCTTGGTTCTCGTGGGACGATAACTTTTATGCTGGTACCTGGATGAGACCTTGAGTTGCAAGGTGTTGTACAATTGATTCTACCTGCATAGGATGGTTAGCAACGGCAGACACAAAAGCAGGAAGACAGAAAAGAATTTACATTCGCTGCTGTGGTACGTATCTGCATGTCCCAACGCTTGGTGAAGGGTGCTCCTGTGGCTTCGCTGGTTTGTTCTACGTCGCCGAGACCACCCGCTTTTCCTTGTGCATCGTCTTCTTCTCTGCCTCCCTCGAACCAGATTAGGTTGTCTACTTGATCGATCGAACCTTTCAATCGACCCTGTTCGATCATCTTTCGAGCCATCGTCTCGGCAGCGCTGGGTGCTAAATCGAGCAACGCGCCCAACCCACGGAACGAGATATTGTTGTATACCTTGGAACTAGCCAGGACGTTGTGTTCCATGACGGCGCGATCGAGCACCGTCGATGGCCCTTTTCGCTTGCTCGTCGAGGGGTCCAAGAGATCGTCGTCGTCGACGGCGGAGGCGAGTCTATCGTTGCTAGATATGGAGATTTTGGCGAGCTGGTGTGGACGAAGGGACTCTTCGAAGCTCTTGACTTCTGCGGGGCGGAGAACATGGTCGAGGAACATCTTGGAGAGGATGTTGTAGGTCGGGAGCTCGGACGATCGTTCGTCTCGGTACAAAGACGCGAGTACGCGGGAGCGGTTAGGACCAGCGGGTGCGAGAACGGCACACGTTACGGCGTTTGATCTGGGTAGTGCTCAGCTCGGGCTTAGCATCGTGGCCAATTGGCCTGGCTTACAGAATTTCCTTGCGCTCCTCCTCGTCGATCTCCGCCACCCAGGAGAGTTCGTGATAACGCATGGCTGCCTCTAAGAATTTGCGGGCGTAATCGCTGATTCTGGCTTGGCATAATTTGAACTGAAGTTGGATCTCTTTGTCCGCGGTGGAGTTGGACAAGGAAGCTGCCCGATTGTAGTAAGTTTCTGCTTGTACGGAATCCTCGTCTTCCAAGAGAAGTCGGATGATGCGGACGTAGACGCGGAACTTTTCTTCGTCGGGTAACGAACTGGGAAGAGTAACGTGGCATCAGGGGGGCGATGGTGACGATATGAAGTCATCGTTTCATACCGCGAGCCAGAGTCGAGGGATACGCCCATGAGGACGCGGGCTGCATCTGTCCATTCTTCCTCTGCTTCTAGGAGATCTGCGAGCTGGAATCGCAGAGCGTTGATCTGAAGAGCGTAGACTCATCAACGGATCTTGATCGGTGGGATAGGGGTGCGGACGCGTACCTGTTCTTCATAGCTAGCGATGCGGGGCTGGAGCGTCGTGAGTGCATCTTCGACGACGCGTTTTCGGGTGTCGTGATCTGTGATGGCACCTGCGCCGATGCTTCTGACGAGCTCTGAGATGACTTGTCTGCCTGTGACGAGGCCGACGATTTCTGGGTTGGCGACGGCGTCGATGAGAAGGTGGAGATCTGCGGGGAGGGAAGAGGGATCTGTGCGAGAAAGTGTCTCTGAGAGGAGGGAAAGGTACGCGGGTGTTTTGTCTTTCTGTGCGAGCGTCGCTAAATGGGACAGTTTCGACTCCATCGTGGTGGTTTACTCCGAGTCTCACACGCAGAAACTCTCACCAACACCGCCGGTCGCCCTGGTAATCTCAGCTTTCCATGTCATCCACATGTGCCGCTGATACCGCTGAGAACCGCTCTCTCATAGCCTCGTGATATGCATGATACAAATGTAGTCTTCCCATAGCGCCCTCCCTGCTACCCAGAGGGTTTATCAAGCAGTTGCGAGAGGTCTATGCTCCGACTTATTTATCGCGAAGATGTCTTCCTTCGCAAATCATCCACATTCATACCACACGATGCCCGCCCTTCGTTCGTTTCAACGTTCGGTGACTCCCAGTCCTCCAGACACTGACAACGATCCCACGCTCGTTCCCCCAGGTTCGTTGCCTAGGACTCCAGGAGAGGACTTTGACGTCACTGGGCATTACCTGGGTGCAACACCCGAGCGTGCCAGATATCAACCTCGCAAGACGTTCGCCATGCCGTACCAAAACTCAGGAACTCGAGACGTTCGTGAGCGCGGTCACACACGGGGTTCGAGGAATCTCGTGGTGGTCGTCCCACCCGCCGACTTCCCACTCGATCAGGGTCAGCTTGGTAACGTCCTGTCAATGGGGCCTCGCCACAGGCTCTCTCAAGGCATCCTGATGCCCTTGTTTCCATCGGTGGGTGTCTGAGTTGCGCCGTCCCTAGTTCAGTCGTAATAATTCCCTTCCTCAGCTGTTCGGTCAACTGAATGCCATCGCTCGTGAATACAACTTTCCGAGCACCGTGGGACTGTGCCTTTACCTTCATATCAACGAGAATGGCACAATGATGACTCCTCGTATCTCCGAAGATTCGTGGCAGTATCTGTTTGGTCACTTGTTCGGCGATCACGTACCTTCTGGAGGTCAACAATTGCCCATAGGCGGAAGCATCGAGTTCGATATAGACACGAACAAGGCGCGATGGTTTGACGCGTGGCTGTCGGGAGCCCTGCGCGACTCGGAGTCTGCATTCCCGCAACTCGTAACCTCTCCGCGACACAGCAAGACTTCAAATGCGGATGAACAGCACGTCTATGATCGGTGGGATGTCTCAGGGTCTGCGACCCTGATTAACAACTCGCGACCGGAAACGACGCTCCGTCATCTACCCAGGAAGCTTTCCCTCGTAGATCGATTCGATGTGCGCAGCCTCCATGTGTCTCCTGAATCTCAGAAACATCCCGATTCTCCGTCACCGACGACCCATGACTTGTCTCCCGTTCCACAGTCTGCAGTTCCTCGGTCCTTGAATAGCGACTTGGAGAATCGCGTGAAATCGTGGATGGCGACGGCGGAATTGTTCCCGGCCTCAATGACAGAAGCATACAAGGAAATCCCCGATGCCGGTGCACCTGTGCATGTGACGACCATGGACGAGTACGCGTTAGAGCGTAATTTCGGCCAGGGAGTCAAAGTTGAAGAATATCTGTCGTCAGTGACACCCCCAGGTCCTCTCACTCTTGTTATGGAATCTCCTATTCCGTCTTCTCAACTCTCCTCAGTATATGATGGTCGTCGCGCGCACGAAACCATTCTGCTTGCTTCGGCTACGGCGACGAACTGGGGCCCAATCGACGATACCAAGCGCTCGGTCGTTTCAAGCGTATCTCCGTTACCCTCGCCCAACATGAAAGAGCGCGTGGTCGAGGATATTTCCACCCTTGAACGTCGTGCAATTTGGGGAAACTCCTTTGGGTGGCACACCGCAACGACGTGGAAAGAGGTCTACCCATATTCGGTTGTAAAGTCACGGCCTACAATCCGGGTACAACTTCAAGATCTAAATGGCCCGGTGCCTCAGTACCCCGACTTGGTTGTTTGTAAGTAGCCGTTGCCACAGAGGATAGCGTCTCCCTTGACTGTGCATGCCCGTAGATCCTCCAAAGCCATCCCATCAATCGGTGTGGGGAAGTTTCTTTGGCTGGCAGAGGGAGGTGACTTGGCGAAAGGTTTACCCGTACTCGACGGTGATGGCGCCATCGGACGCCCCGATTCAACTTTCTCGGGCAGGTGGGCTGGTGTCTAAATATCCAGGCATTTGCATCTGTAAGTTCCAAAGCAATTGGTCAATTTGTGAAGGCTTATCATCAATAAGATCCTGCAGTCTATCTATTCTATGAAATTTATCCCGCATGCTCCATCGAGGATGTTTCAACACTGGTTCCCGTGGTGCTCAAAGAATCAAGCAATTTTATATCGTGTTACCCGAGCTTAGTGATCTGTATGGATGTGATAGTTGATGGTTTTTCAGGCGCTGACAACCCATGATAGATCCTGTTGTGTACCCTCACTTTAGCATATATCCTCCAATCGCGGAGGGCACAGGAACAAAGAGTTTGAGCCGAACTGATACAAGCATATACGGTGCATTAACATCAACATCGTATCCAAAGCTCGTTATCTGTGAGTGAACTTGTTACCTCGGAGATTTAGAGCCTCATACTGGTTGCTTAGACCCTGCTGTTTATCCACATTTCGACCTATATCCAGCAACCTTGCAAATCGCGATGACACCAATGCTGAAGGAGGTAGTCGTGAGGTTGGAGAATGTCGGATACACCGCAGTCGAGTATCCCATCATGTCCATTTGTGAGTGGGTATGTTATTGTATGGTTATGATCGCTGACATTGGTCGAAGACCCAAGCGCATATCCTTACCTAGACATATATCCGATGCAGCATCCGGTATGTATCATGGAGTTGAATCACTTATTTGTTACTTATGAGGCAATGATCAGAAGAAGGCAGTTTCAAGCGCTATCTGGGGTGTTTCTTTCGGATGGTTGTCAGTGAAAACTTGGAATCAAGTCTACCCGTTACATATTGTAAAGTCGCCGACGACGAGCTTCGATGATCAATGCTTGGTAATTGGTAAGAATCGATGTCATTCATGATTTGTACCTTCTCATGTTTGTCCCGTTTGATTTGTTCGCCCTGCACAGAGAATACTGCGGTTAGAAAGCAGGCAGTCTGGGGAAGTTCGTTTGGATGGAAGAACGCAAAGACATGGCGGGCTGTGTGGTCAAGCTCCTATACAGAAGTACACTCAAATGCTCAATTATCTGTCCATCTGGGACGGCAGAGGAACTCGTCCTTGAATTATCCATACCTGGTGATCTGTGAGTCCCTATTGAATCGAGGAATCAAAAATCATTTCTGACGTGGACACAAGATCCTGTTGTTTATCCTCATTTCAATATCTATCCCTCTGTTGCTACCGTTGCGGAAGCAGAGGAATCCCAGACATTAAGGAGTCAATATACCATCAGCCTGATTCCCCATTATCCCAACTTCGTAATCTGTAAGAAACCCATATATCTCGTTTATGCTGCCTAACATCCGTTAGACCCGGCAGTGTATCCTCACCTGGATGTATATCCGTCCTTTGCGAGGGCTTTGGCTACTGCAGAACCTGCGAAAGGACAATCCAACCTTCGTCACCGTCGAATAGAGATGTGGAGAGCCAAAACGGCAGCACAAGTTGGGTTGGCCGAACTCCTTGCCAATAACCATAACTGGGAGGTTGATGAACCCCTTCGACTTGACTTGGCCGATTACGCATGGTCTCAGACTTCTGCAGGACCTCCTACGTCTCCTCTGAATTTGTCCTATACTCCATCAATTCCAAGATCCGTCCATATAGACCGTCGGGTTCAGGAGTCCGCGGCGCTGACACCATCGACTGTGACGACGTGGGACCCACAGGATGACGATTGTTATTCGGATGTTCTTGTGAAAGCTCTTCCATCGGTTTTCATTCGGGAATACCCGCGCCTAGTGATCTGTGAGTGTATCGAGTAAGAGCGGTAGTTTTGTCTGATCGAATTATTTCCATCTAGACCCTCTCGTGTATCCTCATTTTGATCTCTACCCAAGTTGGAAGAACACATTCGCCTTGGAAAAACAGGTGACTGAAAACCCCGCTAATCCAAATATTTATCCTGTTATCAATATGTGTGAGTAGTTGGCAGTTACTCTGTGCACTAGCTCAACTACAACTTCTTGTTTAGATCCTGCTGTTTATCCACATTTCGATATTTATCCCAACTTCGTTTTGCGAATAGAGAGCCCCAGGAAGGTAGACTCGAGCGTTCAGCATGAACGAGTTCAAACGAGACTACCCTATTTGTACCCTAACTTGAACATCTGTCAGTCCGCACGTTACGAGTTGCAGTGCACTCTTTAATTTTTATCTAGATCGTCCATGCTATCCTTATAATCTGGACCATGTCTATCCCTCTATTTACGAAAAGGAATCGATTCAAACACCACTTGTAGCTTCTCGTGGATATCCATGGCTTGTTGTTTGTACGTCAGCTGGTCTGCTTGGTTAACTTTCCGTGTTGACACTTCGACTAGATTCTCCAGTGTATCCATTCGTAATCCCATATCCCGAGCTTTCGGCCGAAATCATCCAGCCGTCTAAACCAGACCGATCATACTCTACATTCCTTGCCGAACGGAAATCCATCAATGTGAAACTACCAGCGCAGTACCCAGCGCTGGACCCCTGTGAGTGACCAATTCGTGCAGGTTAGGTTTGCAGTCTGAGAAACGCCGACAGACCCTGCAGGCTATCCTTGGTCTCTTAAGTCCATGTATCCCCACTTTGGAGTGGTCAAGCCACAATATCCCTATATTTCAATCTGTATGTCACACAGGACGCTATATTCGACACCATCTGACGCTACCGATCTTTAGGCCCTGTGGTGCAATCGTCCGTACAGCAATTGACCAATTTAGATCCCGGATCTGTTGACGAAGGCGAATATGCCGAGGTGAAGGTAACTGTGGCAGTCTATTGATGTCACTTCGCGGCTTAAGATACGTTATAGACGAAAGATGTCAACTCAGGGTCTGCGGTATATCCCAACAATGAGGTATACCTTGCCACCTCGTTTCTAGTTTCTGGACAAGAAGAAATTGCACAAAATGCACATGTTGGCAACTTGGCGACCCCTCTGTTACGGATGAATACAACACCACGGAAGACTCACAAAGAGTTGCATGACTTGGTCTTCCGAAGTTTGGAAAAGCAACCTGCACGAAGCTCAAAGACCCATCTCCAGCTCCACACGGAGGTGTTTCAGGACGGTATAGTGTGGACCCCTAGCGGATATGCGCAAGATATCGCATTTCTAACCCCAAAAACATGGGAGCATATACCACAGGAGTTGCCAGGTCATTCAATCCAGGACAATTCCACACCACACCTTTCACGTTCACCATCAGGAACTCCTACTAGTCAATCACTGCATAATACCGTTTTCTCTCTGCGACAGCCCTCAGCTCAGCTCCCTCTTCACATTCGCACTCCGGGGATTCCACCTCTAGCTGTGTCTGAGGCACCAATTCCACGTGTCTCGTCGCCCCCCACGCCTAGGACGACAGGTTCACGCTTTACCCAAGCCATCAGGTCCATAGTACATAGGCGTACCGTGAGCACGACTTGTGCGAGTCCACCTCCCGAGGACCAGAAAGAGCATCCCAAGGATCACCAACCTCCAAGACGGTTCCTCTCGATGGTTGATAATCCACGGCCAACAATTTTACCGCCGCTCTCTGAGGTCAACACGCCAGAACCCGTTCGGCGCGTTCCCCGACTTTCGCAGACGGATGGCTTTGTTTACCGGAGAGTGAAGATATACGAGCAGGCTACAGGTGAGGATTCGAGAGATTCGCCTTCAGCATAGTATCTAATTTTCTTGGTGTTCAACAGCTGGGAACGAAGGGACACTGGCGCAGTCGCCATTTACGCTCCCACCGTTGCCGCCGATGGCTCCGATGACTGACCTAACAGAGACCATCGACCAATCTAGATATACGTTCGCTTAAAATTAGTGCTCTATCTCTCTCGTTGTCTTGTAGATCAAGAATAAACATGTTTTCCCACAAGAACAAGAATAGATATCAGTGTAAGGCAGCCCACATTCATGGGATCTTCGTGTTGGGTATGATCGCCTGAAAACTTTGCCGACCAACTTGATAAAAATTGTCTGCAAGTAGTGTAAGATCGCGGCGTGAGTTGTCCGGGTCGCAGTTCGCGCGCTCCAACTCGCCCGCCGCTTTCGCCGATGCCCGGCTGACTGTGTGCTGCCAAGGAACACGGGTGCGCAGTCTTGTTATATTGGGAACAACCTCTAACTCTCAGGTTGCTACTTAAGAGAAACTGTTTGTCGAAATTCAGACGAGCTCGAAGCCTTTCCGAGTCGAAGGTAAAGACAAATCACGTGTTCGTGCGAATAGGGTCATCTCCGTTGCTTCCGCCGTGAATCTTAATCATGTCCGGAGACCCACAGAACTTCAACCTCAAGGCGTATCCGTACGCTCACAAGTATCCTTCAGGCCTTGAGAGCAAGGTATGAATCCACCAGTCACCGCGAGAATGTTCCCCGCTTCTTGCATCACTTCCTAACTCTTCTGAGGGCCGTGTGGCGATAAGTATAATCCATCTACAGCAAAGGTTGTGGCGGCGACGGGAAGGATTGAAAGCGATGGAACAGCGCATATGCTTCTCGTCAACTCAAAATCCTGACTTGAAATCGGAGGAATCCACGTTGAGGTCATTGAGATACACAAGGTAGAAAAATCATTCCATGATGTTGTCAACGGGTACGCGGGAATCAATCGTCATAGTCGCTCATGTTTGGGATTTATCATGTTAGGCCCGCGGATGCGAGTTCGTTGGAGGATCATATCGCGGACATCTGGTCCGCCATCGAGCAGTACAACACACTGATTTAGTCGCTTTGCAACATTTTGTGGTCATGCGCAGTTATCACAAACCTTCAGCAAGGTTTCTCGAAGATAAGCGATTATTTGACGGTCGTCGACTCTTTGATGTCATCACGATGTGGGAACCACTGGAAGGCGAGGACGACGAAACTAGGTTGCAACCACGATGGGTTTCCTATTCCCGGGGCGTTGGCCAATATCTTCCCTAACCTCATTCCTGAGGAACATAGACGTGATGTGGATGGCCAGCTTCAGTGGAAGCCGTCAAACAAAACATCCCAGTTGTGGGCCAAGTTTCTTGTAACGATTCTCATAGGCTTTGATTGCAGCATTCGAAAGGCCGAAGAGCCTCTGAAGGATGTTGACCGCAATGCTCTGACACCGGAACAATCTTCGGCAGTCGCTGATGTCGCTTTGTGGTGCAATAGTTTGCATATCTTCATCTTTTGGAAGGAAGTTCTGCAGGACCTCCTGGAGAACACCAGTCTCGGGGAGCATTTAGGTGGATATCTGAACTTCAAAGATGGTAGGTGATTTTGGTCCATTCTATTTCACTTACTTGATCGTTATCATCGCCAGCTAAGAATGTGGAGAATGAAGATGGTATGTCATGTCGGCGCATACCTGCCTGCCTCCTAAGGATTTGGACCTGATGCCGGAACCCAATGAACACACCAACAAAACTATTCTTCGATATCTGAGGACAGTTGTAACTTGGCACGCTGCAGTGGGGTATCCGACCAACCAGCACGTCTCGAAGTGGGTGACGACGAACTTTCTTGTTGGACTCGTTAAAGTTTCGCCGTGTAACAAATCGATGTTAACTGCCAAAGAACTCATACCAATGTACCGGAGATGTCTTAATCCGGGAGATGATGACGATGTGAAACGGAGGGTTCGAGTTCTGGAACAACATTGTAAATCACTAAGGTCTACTGGAACGGTGCACGCGGAGGCGAGTCTCATGGGGCTTCTTGCATATGAGCATTACAACCGTGACAAAAGCCGGAACAACGGGGATCCGATAGAGGGCGAGGCTTTGTTAGACGACTTCCTCGGTCGTCAGGTAGCCTGAGGTAGGTATGGTTCATTCCAGTGTTCATGTTGGCTGATGTGAACATCACACAGCTGGATACAGTGAATGAAATTGCGGCCAGCAGGAAGTGTTGCTGGTGCTGCTATAGGCTTGCGAAGCTCCTTCAAGTTCGGTTAGCCAATGAGATCGGACTTCCTGGAACTCATGGTCCGGTGGACCCTTGCAACACGCCCGCTGTGCTGATTGACGTCGAAGTACTTACGAATCTGGAGGACGACCTGTGGACGGAGCTTCAGAAGGCGCTTCCACAGAACAGTCCTTACATCCATTCGCGCCCAAGTTCCGCCTCAAGCATGGCCTCTCTTCGATTATCAGAAGGGGGACCCGTCGCGTCTCAAGAGCTTCTGAATGCAGTGAGATCAAAATATGCTAGGTAAATACCAGTTTATTCTTTTCAATCGAGATCATATTACGCAATCATTTTCTTCCCCCCTTGATATCGCATTTGAGAATACCCTGTTCTGCTCTGTTGTTTTTTTTCGCGACGGATCCCTTGCAACGATGCAGTTGCCTGGTTTACACGTATTTGAAACAACTCATGATCGGTCGTACTAGTGCCTCCTTCCTTAGTCTAAATGTTCCACACCGAGAACAGCGATGGTAAGCCCAGGAAAAGGATTGCACACTCTCAGTTCGGACTAGCCTACCCCCCTCATGGGCCTCGCATCCATCCTTTTTCTAATTCCATACCTTCCCTCACCCACCCACCCACCCAGACTTGCATTCCTGGTGGTAGTTGTCGTAGCTGTACCCAGTTCAGAACTTTTCTTCAGAGGCTTTATTCTGCCGTTATTTTTGTTTATCTCTCCCGATCGAGCTTTCTCTCTGGTTTTATCAATCCATATCTCTCGTTAATTTCTGTCCCCTCTCATCTGGTCGAGACGGCGAAGATAGTTTACAAGAGAATCGTAAAAACTTTGGGAAAGTTATGATGTCGCCCCCACCCACCCTCACCATGACATTGTCTCCGCCCCTTCCGGGTAGCTTGGACCATTGACGCACGGGCCTACCCAGCCAATGGAGCACGTCATGAAGGTTCCCCCCAAAGTGGAGTACGGTGACGCACACTGCGCCCGTCACTCTGATCGCAAGGCAAGCAGAACCATACAGCAGTGCATTGCATTGCATGACGCACGCAGCGCGCATGTGATGAAAGGTACAGCCGGCGTTAACGTAGCATAATAAATTAGAGATAGATGTACTAGGCGGCCAACGACTGACGTGCACCTTCACGTTCACAACCTGTACTTGCGCAACCCATCGGCGCGACCTAATACGGTCCCAAGTTGTCCAAAAAGAACCCCAAGCCCTCTTGCTCACCCTGTGCACCAGTATCATGTAAGCCTCACTGCTTACCAGTCACGTGTCTCGCCCTACATATACCCGATCCGCCCATACGATAGCCCTTGTATCCGTACGTCGTAGTCGCCCTATAGAGCGTGGTCCTGTTCTTTCGTGCCCGCCCTTCTCAGTGTTTCCGCCGTTGGCCACGGTCGGCTTCCATATCAGCCCCAATGTTGCAACCCTCGTTGTAAGCCACGGAAACCGTGCGTCAAACAACTAGAAAGCTTTCTAAATATCATTACAGAGTCTGTTTATGAGATAAATCTGTTCAAGTAGGGTGTTCTCTGCTCATGCCATGGTGCATCCCCAAGTTCGTGAAAATGAAAGGGAAACAGAACAAATTTGTTCTAGTTGCAGCACTGCTGACTCATTGACTCAAATCTCAATCACAATATCATTCAAGATTGTTTGCCTCAAGATATTATTCACGAGTTGAAAGACTTCGTTCTTTCGAGTCTATCAGGGAGTGCACCAATCACAATATGACGAGTTGTAGTTTCTTGGTAACTCCAAAAAAAGATCTTAGTATGTCTTGTCTCTGTGTATGACCTACGACTCAGATCACAACGGCATGTAATCGTGATTCATGAGGTTCGTTATTCCCAGGAGTCGAGGACTTGGCGCAAGAGCGCCGCTACGACTCGGATTGGTTATTGGTACATCCGTTCGTGATCCACATGCTGAATTCACAACTGAGACATACTGGATTAACCACTGTCGCTCCCGGGCCGTTCCTCTGTTCCCACGACTAGAGTGGGAATTAGTACTGGTGTGAAAATATTTGCTCACGCTCATGTCCTTCGAATCATGTGAGTGGTGTGTAAACTGCTGTCTTCGACTGACGGTTTCTTAACCTGTGCTCGATGAATTCATGCTTGACACAAGCTGTAAATTTCCCTGCATAAGTGTAAGCCAAGTGCGGCTCCCGCGAGTTCTCTATCCGATGACATGGTAAGCAATATTCCAAAGATCTCCGGCACCGGCACTTGACACGGCTATTGTTGTTGGTTGACTGATGGCAGATGGCCCCGCGTGCCGTGCCGCCACTCCCTAATTACCCACACGCATGAAATCCCGTCGCATGTTCCCCAAATTTGGCGAATGAAGGAGTGCTTAGCTTTGCGAACTTGAGTGAGATTGACATTATTGAGATCCACTGTGAACAGAGGCATCGCTAGCAGTGGGCCATGGTGGTGGTACTGTTATCAAGGAATTAGTCCACCACGCCCGCATCAAAGGAATTCGCGTTTCAACCATCACACGGGCGACTGAAGACGGTGACGACGAAGAGATCTAATTTTACTTCAGGTTAGTAGGAACTCTTGATTCTGTTCTCTGTTACCTCGCTGTCTTACAATAGTACGTCCCGCAATAGCAATACGCGGCAAGAACGTATCAGAGCATCATACGGAAGCGGTCGGTCCACGACTGTAGTTTGGACTGCTATTTATTTGGACGATCATACAGGAAGTATCGTTGGTGTGGGATTCTGGCGCCAAGTCACGATTCCTCTTTATGTATTAATGGTTATATTGCTCTTGACCTCCATCTAGGAACCTTGTGATGCTCTTCAAGTTATAGTTATTCTCGGAAGCAAGGAGATGATTTGACGTAGCTTCACTAGCAGCCTTCAGTCGTTGCAGGCTGTCCATAGTCTCCACATGCAAGCCCTTTGAAAGATTCGAAATACAACCCTTACCTCAAGCTCTGACGGATCATAACTAACATCCGTTTCAAATGTTCTATGTGCCTAGCCTCATACTGAATGGAGCACGGGATATAACCTCATTGGTCGTTCAAGGGCTGCTCCCATGCACATCCACCCCCATTCCCAGGTGACCGTGACGCCGAGAGGCCCAAGTGTACTACCATCCAATGAGCTCCATCGCAACGCATGCTGACGATGCCTTGGGAATTTCCACTTCCAAGTCTATCTCCACTATTAGGTGACGGCGCCACTGGCAGCCCTGTTGCGCTCATCGAAATGCAAGGTCTCGCTAAGGTGATGACAACCCAAAGCGTCGGTGGTGCTGGTCTCGGTGGAGCGTTCGCCTCATTGATACTATACGGTATCAGTCTGATGCAAACGTACGTCAATGCCGTTGTTTTGAATGACGCCTTATCGACCTCGGGAGTTTCACAGGTTCCTTTACTTTGTTCGGTGGGTGCTCGTTGCAAAGGTCAACCATGCTTCAGTTTGTATAACTATGAATCCGTTCCAGATATCCCTCAGACAAGGTTTATTTGAAAGTGGTGGTAAGATATACGTTTATTCTATGACACTGTTCTCACCAACCTGCTAGGTGACACTAGTCTTTCTGCTGAACTCTGTCAATAATATTTGTCTCTGTGTCTGGAGTAAGTGTCCGTGACGCCGATTGTGCACGCACGAACTCAAAATATGTCTAGCTTGGCAAAGTTACGTTATTGACTTTGGCAATCCCGTTGCACATTATGCCTTGAAGAGGTGTGTACTATGTTTCAATGGTTTCCCCGAACTTTAGCTGGTGCTCATACAACGATACTGATTCTAGGGCATACTTCACCATCCCAATGACTACAGTGAGCGATATGCCGTTCAGCTGATGACTACTCACACCTGTGGTGATACCGTTAATAGGTCGCCATTTCTACTGTTACACAGCTATTTTTTGTGTATCGCATCCGATATTGTAAGTCACTTTGATTTGATCTACTTGGTTTTGCTCTGTTAAATGTATTCTCTCAGTGAGCTCGGGGTACTGGAGGCTTTTACTTCCGATGGCTCTAGTGCCTTTCATTATTGCGCAGCCCTGTCAGTAGACTTTTTAGATTATCCTACGAGTTGCTGATGCGCAATTTTTGCAGTTGCAATGATCTGTTAGTGTGGTATTCTATCCATGCCTTTGAACAGCGCTGAAACAAGGCCATTTAGACTTCATTATCAGGGCATGGAATGTCACTCGGCTTCAAGACCTCATGGAATGTGAAACATTAGTGGTATGCTTCAAGTCGTTTTCACGATCTGATTAGTCGGCGTAAATGACATGTCTATAGGCAGTTGGGGGCGAAATCAACGCTGCTTGTGCAGTGATCGATATCATCATTACTGCTGTCATGTGTACTTTGCTTGCACAGGGAAGGACAAAGTTCCATGCGGGGTAAGTCTCGATTTGCTCTTCGTTCCTCATCCATACTGATGTGTTATGTTTTAGCACCGATCGAGTTCTTCTACGCTTGATCGTCGTGTCCATCAACACCGGCTTTTGGACCGCCATTGTCGGGACTGCTGTAATTGTTTTCGTACGAAGTCATTTCCCGTTTACCTCGAACTCTTTCTAAGGAAGTGTTCCACATCCAGCTCTGTGTACACGGAAACGACGTCTTGTATCTCGCGGTATACTATCCCCTGCCCACCATATATTGCAACACGCTACTGGGAAACCTCAACGTTCGGTCCTATGTCCGAAGTGCTTCCCACTACGAGGTCTACAATATCCCCTCGATCAATATAACAAGACAAAGCAGGATTATTAACATCACGGCTGAGGAAAATGTATTCAGTCATGAAGAAGCAAAGGATGATGATGTATGATCGGAGGTACGAGTTAGTTACAACAAGTCACAGGCTGCATTCGTCGCATGGACGTATCAGCACAATGTTTGACTCAGAATTATGTTTTCTGAGGACCGTCGATATTCTGTCTGCGTAGTACGTACGACGGGTATGTACTTATATTGTATAGCATACAAGCCCTAGGGCCCCCATAGTTCAACTTACTATCAAGACTCCATTGAATGGACTGCTGTGACTGTATGCATAGGACACCGTCTCCACTACTCCCAATGGTCGAGAACTCAGACGATTGAGAATTCTCAAATCACTTTGCTCTTTACTTTCATGTCGGGTCCCAGCTACACTCAGTCCGTCTCATTCATCCAAATTGTTATAGGGGGAATGATAGTGATACAATGCAGTAGATCAGAGACAAAGTGATCAATAGTTCAAACTTTAACACAAGTGGTGGTTGCATGCAGGTGGTTGGAGCGACCCCCCCCCCAATTCAAGAAAAATTCAATTCTCGCGAGGGGCACGTTTCAACCGTTGTACGGAGGTGGCTGGTCAAGTTCAAGGTTCTCATCGACTCCAGATAGACTGAGCGTGTGCCCTGGACCAGTAGGCATCGGAATCGGATTTCGTTCGGGCGACGACTCAGACCCAAGCCCCGCACCCGCACCTCCGCCTCCAGCTGCTGCTTGCGCCGCTTCCCGAGCCTCTCTCCTCGCCCTCTCCCTCTCGTCGTGCATCATCTTTTTTTTGCGATCGTCCAAAAACGCCAACATGACCTGTTCTCGGGGCGTGAGTGTTGCGAAAGCCCGACAACGGATGATGATGACGAGACGAGCCAAAAATAAATAAACAAATAAAGACACGAAACTTAAACACGCACGTTTCGAGCGGCCGCAGCTGCAGCCGCCTTTTGTTCCTCCCTGCTCCGCAGCTCGCGTTCTGCCTTTCCTGTCTCGCGGTCAAGCGCTTCTTTGAGCATCGCAGCGCCGATGCGCAGGTCCGCCGTGTGATTGGGTTCGAACACGTAGTGCGACTGGAAGTCGACCACCTTTTACGAAAAATTAAAACATAAAACCTCGAGGGTCAGACGCCGAATGCCTCTTTTCGTTCCCTTTACTACGTTGGCTGGCCGGCCAGCGAACGCACCAGGGAACGAAAACAACCTTGCTCACTTTGGGGCGGAATCCCATCTGGAATGAACAGACCGGGGGAGGAGTGGAAACGATATGGTTACGATTGGCGGTACTAGCAGCGGTTGCGACCCTGACATACCTCCAGAGCATACTCAAGCGCACCTTTCGGCTCGATCAACCGGCGCTTGATAGTATCGTTTTCGCGCTTGAAAGAACGATACTTTGGGTTCTGGGGCTCGCGCAGGATGTTCTCTGCTATCATAGACAACGTCTATACCGTGCAAACAATACAGTCGGATCGTCGACCGGCGGGGAAGAGTCGGTGACGAGCAACACTCGCCTTGAGAGCGTTCATCGCGACCTCCCTAGAGTTGGGTCGGAAAATGGCTGGATCGATGAGACGTCGAAACGATTGCCGCTTCTCGTGCTCATGCATGAGCTGCGCCGCATCGGAAGTAGTAGCTGTAGTCGTGTCTGCATTAATGTGACGCCTAACAGCAGCATCTCCTGCAAACACTCGAGCGATGGTGGGTGGCGAGTGGCCTGTACTAGAATCAGACATGGTGGGAATTGCGAAACGGGCGAGGAAATGGCCGGACCAGATTCAGGGGCCTATGGCTACATACACAAGAATACAATACGAAGTACCAACTAATACAAATCACAATGAGATACAATACATCAATCCGAGTCTTCTTCATCTTCTAACGCCCCCCCGTGATCTGAATCAACCTGAGTATCGTGCACGAACGACTGCAGGCCGGCTGCTCGCCCGAAATGATGATATACGGGTGTTGCCTCCTCTTCGGAAGAGGTATCACTGCTCCAGGGCGACGTATCTCTCTTTGGGCTGGGCTCTTTACTTTTTATCACCCTGGAAGACTTGAGCGGGGAGGAAAATGGTATCGAAAGCGCGCTAACAGATTTGCGTCCTAGTTTGGCGAAAAATGTAGCTTGCGCAGACCCGCCAATGCGTTGTGAAGTACGCTGAGGAGAATCTGAGGTAGTGGGTGCGTCCCCGTCGGGGGATCCACGCGACTCAAGCAGATCTGAAGCCCACTTGCGACGAAGAGCAGGAGAACGCAGGGGATCTGTTGTACTCGAGTATCGAGCGTCACAGGGCGTTGACATGCCAGAGTCCATGCCGTTGTTTACAACAGGACGTCCACGCAGAAAATACCACGATGTCCCATTATTTACGAATGCCTTTTCTGCATCAGCATCCAGCGCTAGAGGTAGATCAACACCTGGCGGCTGAGCTCCTGCAAAAATCTTTGCACGGTTGTCGTCACTAATGATGCCATCTGTGTTAGTGGGAGTCGAGTTAGATCGTACACGCTGCATGGCGTGTCGAACAGCTTGCCGGCCGAGCATTATCTGCTGCTCGATCCGATAACGGTTCTCTATGATGTGCAACTTTGTGACCAACATCAATTATGCAGACAGTCACCGAAAGGACGGCTCACCTTTGGCCAAGTCACCATTTCACCGACCCGGATCATTCTCTGGAGCTCTGCCGGGTCTGGATCACTCAATATGCGGAACCAGTCCTGCAAGGCATTGAATCAACGTGACACATGACGTTTGAAATACACGCACCATGAGTCGCGTCTTTGGCCATATCCTGGAAAAAGAATGAGGTGTGCCGCATAACTATCCAAAATGGCCAGAACATACGTCACAGTCCCATCAAACCGCTGAAGGAAAACACTAGACCAATCTTGGCCCAACAACTGCGGCAGTAGCTCGAGGTCTCGGATGACCTACACGCCAACATCTGTCTCTGCATGGCCACCCTGCCACAAACATCATGCTTACCTTGAAGTTCTTCGTAAGTTCCAGCTTGAGCCACTGTTCGGCAGCGGACAACAGGAAGTTGCCTCTCCAACCTGGCATCTATTTCAGTTACAGCCCAACAAATCGGCTGGGACGTACCCTTGCCTTTTCCCTTTCTATGGGCTACTGGTTTCCCCGCAGAACCCCGAGGCGCAAAGAAGAATAGATGCACATGTGGGTTGACCTGCGATACGACCGGATGGGTGACTACAATCGAATCGTCAACCACCGTACGAGTATCGACACAACGAAGAGTCATACCGTTGAAATAAAGATTAAGTGCTTGAATTGGGATATCCACCCTGCAAACAAAGGTCAGAAAAACTTCAAGCATCACTAGCGCAATCCGAACCTTAACGATCCGTCCTTGAACTTGCTCCCCCAATTCCAAGGTACAAGACGACCATCCACGAGTTTCTGCATCAACACCACAGGATTCAGTATACCAGGTACCGCAGCGGAGGCCAGCAGCGCGCTCCATATGACCGTATCTGGTGCAGTAACATAGTTTAATATTTTGGTTGGCCTGTACGCTCGAGATCAGATGAGTTCCTAAACAGCGAACGACGGGACTGACGAGTGGCGTTGAGCGGGAATGACAGATATATTAAGGATCCGCCCTGTCCTGAGGTACGCTTCACGGAAAGTCATTGAACCCCTGGTGAAGAATGCACACTAGATCACCACACTCGTCAAGAACGAGTGATGGTGACAATCGGGAAAGAACAAACCTTCCGAGCCCACGTCACACTGTCGAACCGGGCACCCGTCGTCCGGAGACGCCGAAACCAGACCTCGAAAGGTTCTTCGCAAGCCGTCACTTTATGGGCTAATTCAGGAACCAACAGGGCCTTTAATTCTTCGTCCGTTCTGGTGCACACAAGTGCGGCGACAAGACCCCCTGCAGAGGTCCCCGCAATCACCCGAGGCAACAGGCCAGCATCCAAAAATGCCTTCACTACCCCTACGTGATCTGAATTTCTAGCGGTCACGATCATATAACGAGATGCTCATGAATTGATTTACGCACAGTAACCAAAGGACGCCCCACCGGATAGGCACAACGCCGAGGTTCCGAGATTGGTGCTCGCATTCTTGAAAAATCGCTTCTTCTCTTCATTTGATAACTCCGTGGACCCGCGAATGAACCGGAGAGCTTTCTCTTGCTCGTCGTGGTATGCTGATTGGAGAATTAATTGTTATCTCATCAGTAAAAGCCGACAAACGAAATAATGACATACATTCGATAAGATTCTTCGTTCCCAGAAAGGTCTGAAACATAGTCAGGTGTGTGTCGGTGGATTGACAAGAAAACGAGCTACTTCGCTGTACAATCTTCAACATGGCAGAGTCAGTAGAACGATAGAATGAACATGGGCGCATGTAGTTTACCTTGGTGATTCTACACCAGCAAAGTTGCTCCGAATGCACATTTCAAGCACTCCAAGGACACCACGTACGTCGTTTCGCTCTCTCAAAATCCTGAGCGACCGGTTAACCTGGTCGTGGCTCAGATATGTCCGGACGAGTGCCAAAATAATTCGCACCTTTTTCACCAATTTCCATTCGTAGAATGGGCTTTCGTCTATCCGTTTCCACTCGTGAAAGTCCAAGTATTTGTCTAATGTAAGAGCTGCTTCTTTCCACTCCTGCATATGCTACCGATCAGGACAGCACCACGGGACCCGCCGGCGTACTCACAGTGTATGTTCGCGAAGCACGAAGCCGCCTGCGAAGTTCGCCTTTCCGACCGCGCCCTTATGAACCTTGAGACGAGATGGCAAGCGATTCATTCATGATCCGACTCACAAGCCGATAGCCATTCCTTGGCGTTGACAACCTGTCTGATAAGTATATAAAGGCTGAACTGTGCGGCGATGAAGACGAAGATGAGCAACTGAGGGTAACATGAATACGATTTCACGTGAGAGAGGTCGCGTGCGCACCAAAAGCGGCCATCTCACGAGGAGGAACAACCATTCTTGCTTGTGCTCATGGGCCCGCTCGCCCTTTCTCCTCCTTGATGAACCGACGTCGCTCAGCACGGGGGTCGTCACGCGGGTAGGACCGAGAGGGAGCACGTACCTCTTCACTTTGAGATTGACGGGAGCGAAGTCAGAGAGCGCGGAGACCTTTCTGATTCGTGGGCTTTGAGGGATTGGGGTCCCCGGACATGCCTGCGGGGATGCAACGTCAAAGTGGTCGTGGTCGTCCAGTTGGAGGGCAGCCTTGAAGGCATCAATGTGACTAGCAATACGTTCATGGAAGGAAGACGCGAAAAGAGGAGAGACACTCACGATTCGTCGACGTAGTCGACCGCAAAGACGTCCATCGAGCTTGCGGATGACATCTGCGATGAAGGATCATATGCGTTACATAATCATGTCTCCACACAGCACTCGGTCGCTGTGCCCCGCATCCGGGTCATTGCGGTGGTCGACGCACTCTGCCAGATGTGTGGGGGGGAAATGTCGCGTGCGGGGCTGAAACGGCCACTCGTCGCCAATTCCCAATCCCTTAGTAGCGATGACAGCTCTACCCGGCTACAAGATTATCATCTTACCATCACACCATCTAATCTTGACGAACCTACACCTATCCCTATCCTTGCCCCGTAGGCTATTATCCGCATCCCCAAGGGATCTGTACTGCTGTGACGGAGTCAGGACTGTTCCATCGTGTTCACCGCCTGCTAGTGTTTCACCGACCAAACACCAGTACCGCACGAACTCGGGAGCAACACTCGACGACGACGTGGCGACGCTCGAAAACATGTGGGCTTCCAGTGGCGAACTCTTCCAAACTCTGAAACAGATAGCATGACGAGAATGAGATTAACGAGCGAATCACTGTCAATGGTCAATGCGGTATCATAGTGGCCCGGGGACGCCTTGAACGCAACAGATACTGCATGATGAGATGCAGCATTCTTGGTAGATTGTATCCCTTCGGGCACGCCCGGCTACCTCTCCAGTCTCAAATGAGCGTCGAGAATTTAACCCTCGAAGATGTCACAGCACAACCCCCCTACTAAGGTCAGCTGATGCTAGAATTCCTATATAATAGATGGCCAGATCGCGACTACTCTCCCCATCTAAGATGATGTACTCGAGCTTGCACCCGCGGACATAACAGAGATTGCCCCTGAGGATGTAGACCTTACGACAGTCGACATCCCGGCAACGAGCACATAGGCGGCAATGCAGGTATATGGACCACCGCCCCGTCTCCCTCTAATTTCTACCCTTGCCCCACATTCCATTATCAATAACCCAGTCTCGTCCGCACCCAACGTACTGCTGCGATGCCCCCGAGTTAGGATGCTTTATTGAGCCACTTCTTGACGTTGGTCTGTCCCATCGCGTTCACCGCCTGCTTCACCGCAACCCTATTGACCAAACACCGGTACCGCACGAACTCGGGAGAAACACTAGACGACGGCGCGGCGACGCTCGAAAACATGCGCACTTCCACGAGCTCTTCAAAGCTCTGAAACAGAAAAGCATGAGAGACGAACTCGATTGCCCAATAGAACAATCACCCTCATGAGCACGTCCCGCGTGCATCTAGCCATGCCAATGCTGCCACCTTCGATCTGGACCGGTGCCGCCGACGATGCGCGAAATTCTTCCCGGAACGCATCGTGAAGCATCTCGAATGTGACCATGTCGTGGCCAACTGAATGAGCGTGCATCGCAGCAACCAAAAGGCAGATTGAGGGATAGGATAGCGCTGTTTTTGGTGCATGCGTCCAACGCCCACGTCTGAAGTAAGGCGACGTGATCTCACCTTGTAGATTGGAAAAATTTTGGCGGAGTCGTTGAGCAGCAACCGCTGCAAAGATGTGAGACGCCGTCGGAAATGGGGATGCTGTACCCAGCTTGGAGATGACAGCAGTCTATATTGCTGTCAATACCTATCAAGTAACACAAACATGACCGCTCACCAGCACTTGCTTGAGCATCCTGACGTCTCGAGTTAGTGCAAATGTATCCTTTATCGTGTCCACGACCTTGCGGTCTTTGAGAAAAGAGTGCATTGCAAAAGTCCAGAGAGTACCCCATTCGCTGGGAACATCCACATGGGTATTAAGTAGTCGCCGCGAGATATTTATCCAGGAGATTGAATCGGAGGGAGGTGCAGTTCGTATCATGCGACCCGAAAATCGGCTCTTGACACGCTTCTCTAATAGGTTAATGGTATCGATACGGGTAGTAATTCCAACGACTGCCAGCCCATTGTTACCTTGCGCTACCTTGCAACTTTGGGCTGTATCCAAGAGACAATAGAGTAATGACTGCCGGGCATGGTGTGCAAACAAATCGAACGCGTCGAGAATGACGATTGTCGGACGCGAGAGTGTAGGCAGTACAGAAATCAAAGCGGGGAGGTGGGACGGCGGCGGAATGGATATCGTAGGGTCCGGATCGATAAAGGGATTGGGTTCATCCCCCGGTTTGTCGGTGTCCTCGTCTAGATCACCTAGAAAGGATCTGCCAGTTTGCTGGGATAGTTGACGCGCGATCTCGCGAAGAGCGAGGCGGTCATTGTACTGCGTGTGGCCAGACAATCGAACAACTATTGGCTCCTTAGGCAGGCCCTTGATTCCCTGCTCAATAAGCTACGCGGCCGTTGATCGTAATAAGACATTTGGCTGTTCATCATGTGAAAAACGTACAGATGTTTTACCGCTTCCGCGTGGTCCGAGCAAAAGACAGCTGTTGCCCTCCCCACGTGTCGTCGTACCATGAAGGAGACTGTGCAGCTGGGCGTACGCAATGCTATTGGTAGAAGATTGGTCGTGATTCTCGTCCTCTAATGAAAAGGACGACTGGAGTGCATTCAAGATGGCGCGTTTTTGTAGCCGAAGACAAGGCTCCAAGTGAGGGGGCAGAACATCGGGAAGGACAACGGACGAAGGATCATGACCTTTCTTTGGAGAAGATGGACGACTGGGACGCTTGCTTGGAGTGGCAGGGAGATCGTCGCCCGATGGCCAGAGCTTCGAGGGAGAGGCACGCGGAGTTACAGGAGAGCGTCCCCGCAAGGGAGTTGATGGGAATTGGGCAGATTTCGCTGGGGAAGGAGGTATACGTTGCTTGGAAGGAGTGCCAGGTGGATTATGGAGAGAGGTAATCTTTGCTCTCCAACTCGGAGATGCACAAGCCGGGGTGACGATCTCCACGCAGTCCATCACGACCCGCGGTGTGCCAGACCGGACACTGGGCTTTGCTGGGGACAGGTTGAGTTCATCTGGGTCGGGCGTCGCGTCATGGACGCGTTGCTTCTTTCTGGGCCTTTCTGTAGCTTTCAAGTTGCGTTTCGGAGGCATGATGGACGCGTTCTTCGCACGCTCTCATGGGCTTTACAGGGTGTGTCCAAGCAACGCACTGAATAAACCTTTTAAACCAGCTTATACTCCGTGACAGATTAGCGAGATGGATCAATCCACCGACGTCGGGGCTGGAGCTCATCACGGAAAACATTTTGCGAAATCATCATGTTCGTGACAATCGACGCCGACCTGTGTTTTGTTGATTCCCGCTCCAGGGTCAGAGGAAAGGACGCTGGACTCTCAGCGTTCGGTCGTACAGGTCCACTATCGGATCCATACCAGGCCTCTCTGTCGCTGCTGAGCGATCGATGTGTACGCTGACGATGAACGACCACGTCTTTGTGCTCTTGGAGGACCCCGCTGCACCGTCGCGCGTGGACGTTCTGGCAGCGGTTCAGAACGCTCCCACTCAAGTGACGCATCCGCCACACTATCGTACTACTTTCCTTACACTTCGACCACCTGGTGCGTTGGAACAAGTGCTCAGTCAACTCAAAGCACGCTGGATACCTGTCAGACAGAGCAGCAGTTCATCATCACAACGAGGGCAGGCCTCATCGCAACAGCTGACCGTCGAGGGACAAGTGTTTGCGCTCGGCAACGACTGGCTCGTTCGCGTAGGGAACGTTATCCTCGCAGGCGGTGCAGTCAAGGGCATGCTATTGGAGGTCGGTAGCTCTAAGCGGTCTAGTACGGTCTACTCATGCGTACATGCAGGCCGAGTATCTCCCACTCCCAGTCCTCCATTCCCAAGCCGCCGACGGCACATCCGAGCTGCTATCGAATCTGCTGTTGTCGGTGCTCCCAAACATACGGGATGCAAAGACGGTCGCGGTAGCAGTGACCGATTCTCAGTGGGAGGAAGTGCTCTGGGACCGGGAAGAGGAGGAAAGGCTGAGCAGAGAAAAGGAGGTGGAGGTAGATGAAGAGGAGATTTTTGTTGCAGGTGAGGAGGGTCTGGCAGGGAAGAAGAGAGGAGACTGGACGGGAGTAGACCGCGACCGCCGATCAGCGTTCTTGATCATCGGTGCGCTACGGTCAGAAGGAATTCTGTGATTCGCGTACATACGATTTGTGAGAAATAAGCGTCGTCCTGACTCGTCCGACCAAAACCGTCATGTATCGTTCGTCTACACTACACTACCATGCCACCATGGCAGAGAGACCTTCGTTTTCTTCGACCACATCCTCATTCACGTCCTCTGTCTACCGCACTCCACTTTTATCAGAACCGTCAACTTGATATTTATGCTGCAAAACAGGCACACCGACTCACCCTCAGACAGCTCGTACGACAACTTTTTCGTTCCTAGTTTACCCTCGGTCATTAATACCATGGCAGGTCTTCTTTGGACGACAAATGGACGAGGACCGGTTGATCAAGGCATGGCTCGTATTCACTTCCGTATATTCACGGCATAAACAAAGCGTCCATGTAGAGCGCAAACTACGTCCGCACTGAACTACCGGTTCGGATAGCCCATCGATTAAGAGACCTCCAAGCCCTGCCGTATGTCGTAGTTACCCAAGAGGGCGTTGCCAGGGTATACGAGGCGAGTTCCTCCTACCATCCTTTACGTCTTTCTCACCCTCGCCGTTTCAGCTTTATTGGTCTGCCTTTGAAAAGTACTAGTCACTCTTTGCTGCCCTTCACAACACTGAATCGTGCACAGATTCAGATGTTTCCCACAAATTACTAACTTATCGGAGAACGAGACTTTTTGTGACTTTCTGGAAAACATTCTAGACGAACAGTGCGTTTTGCATATTTTCAGATCTGCGCCTGTCTAGTCTGAGCTGTGTCCTAGTGCCCCAGTGATACCGAGCCTTTCCCTTGGCTTGTCTCTAGCATCACCTCACCTTCCTCCCGAGTCCCTCGATTCATTCATGCACCGCATGTTGGTTTCGCGCATATCGCGGCGTGTGCTCGCAGAGCACCACCTTGCGTTGACGAAATCGCTAGGAAAGAATTCGCTAGAGGCACCAGATCCACACGTCGGTATCATCTACACTGCGCTGAACCTCAAGACCAGCATCGACAGGTGCGCAAAGCTCTTGCAAAAGCAACCATACACGATTGAGGACGACCTCGAGCAAGACATGAAATGGCCTGAAGTCGTCGTCGATGGCCATTTGGGTGCAAAATTTTCGTATATTCGCGAACATCTGGAGTAAGCATGGTTTATCGTCGACTCATCCGGGCAGTGATTGAGCCCCACATCCCAAGATACATCCTATTTGAACTATTGAAGAACGTGAGTCACATCGTCAGCTCCTGAAATGGTACTCATACGTCCTATATACAGGCAATGCACGCCACAGGACTTCGGCATCAAGATGCGAGCACACTGCCACCCATTCAGGCTACTATTGTGGTTGGAGAAGACGATGTGGGTGTCCGGATATCCGATCAAGGTGAGGCAGATTAAAATCTCCTGTAGATTGATTGCCGTATATGTGGCAGGAGGAGGTCTTTCTTCAGCATCTATCCAATCACCTTCGGATCTATTTTCGTTTTCTCACGTACGCAATGCGACGAGAATGGACGACGACCGGCTCGGAGCTCTGCGGACGGCAAGCTCAAGAGGCGTGAAAGCGACCGTAGCCGAGCAAGTCGGAGAAGAAGTGGAGCATTCCCAAGAGGGTAAGGACCCTGAGAGAGGAGCAGGCATTGCGCCGCACCAACGGATCGGTCTAGGGTTGCCAATGAGTAACATATTTGCAACGTGGGTGGCGGTCTAACGACCGTTAAAGTA
>JBBPLL010000159.1:0-54783 GCA_038089755.1 Leccinellum rugosiceps | reverse complement strand
AACGTATCCGAGGATGCCGTCCTGGAAGCCCCACTGACGGAATAGGCGTGCCCAATCCCTTGATAACGGCGACGATGTCATCGATTGTGAGGGTCGGCATGCCTCGGATGGAAGCAAATGACGATCGCAGCCGCCGTGGAGTGGTTCGGCAATGAGCAGAAGGTGTGGGGTGACCCGGGCAGAGGAATGGGCGGGGGAAGAACAGCCGTCGGCTGCATAGTCGTTCTCAAAGGCCACCGTTTGCTTGTAGTATGCAATGATCATTGACGATTCATTAGCGCGGTTGTAGAGGGCAGGATGGTGCGGGTGGCTGACTCGGATAGGCTGGCGCCCAGGCTATGCGACTCCGACTCGCCAGTGTCACTGCCACTACCTCTGTGTTCAAGATGATCCCTAAGGTGGTCACTACTTCGTCTGCATTATCACCGATGAGTGTCATCCCCGGCGTGCTATGCAACAGCCTTTGCAACAGCGGACTACCCACGCCCCCGACAAGTGATGCTGGCTCCCCTACTTCCTCCAGCAGGAGGTCTCGCAGCTCATTGGAGTTTTTTTTTTCCGATTCGTCGATTACATCTATCCGCTCAGGTTCTGACCAAGAACAAATGTACGAGAGGTCCATTCGCAGTCGCAGCATTCCACCCCATTTAACGAGGATACACCACCTGACCACGCACTTAGCGCCAGCCCTCAACCAACTCTTATCATCAACACAGATCGCTGCCGTGCGATCATCCAAAATCTTCAAAAGCCATTTTTCGATGTCAAGGTGAGTAGCTCGTCGTTGATTCCATGGTTGCATGACTTCACACACTCTTTATAGACTTTTCAGAACGTCACACCAGCCGAGTTTGACACTGTGCAGTCTTTAATTTCGGACCAGCATAACTTTTGCAAACTTGTCAAGCAAGCCTTTCTCGCCCCTCTGACTGCAGTGCAATTAATCCATTTCAATAGGTTGACTTATAGTCCCAAACTCCTAGAGATAAACGCCATGCCTCCCTACCCGATCCATGAAGACCCGATCCGATATTTCGCAAAATCCATACGTGAACTGCTTTCTTCTTACAAGAATCTATTCGAGGTCCATCTCAATTCAGCAATTCAGACCTCGGAGCATAGGGTTGTCCCCGACTTCCATCTGACTTTGTACCCCTCCTCGGCACCCAGGATCCCGACTTGGGTCGGTGGATGTGGGTTTGGTCATTTTCGGCCTGACATCCAGCAACGACTGCGAACAGCCGTAGAAGTGGAACCCAGGATTGACGCTGCAATCATGATTTACATTCATGAATCAAAATACGAGCATCCCCACCCGGACCATCCTCTTTTTCTTCGCTCCCAGCTCGACCCTTCCGCCTTTATTGAGCAAGAGGGCGACACCTTGTCGCCTATCATTATCGGAAATGTGAAATGGCTTGATATCAAGTCAATCAATATCTACGTGTCCCTGCGGGGTGAGGATGGTAAATTTCATTTCGAAGAAGGAAACGTATCATGCGCGCGAGGGGTAAGCATTCCGTGATATATCAATTCATGTCCTCATGATGGTTTCAGTCCCTGTACCCTACGCTTCAAATGCAGGATGTCACGAGAACGCTCAACTTAGCTTCGAAGCGGCTCCTCCTGCGTGTTGCCGACATGGTGGAGAACGATGGCGGTGATAAAATCACGATTGATTCCCTGCGTATATCCTCGGAGACAATCACATTCCCGGTCGACTGGTATCGTTTATACCAGGAAATACGAGAGTCATTGTGTTCTACCGCATATTGCCGTTACCTCACGTGTTTACGACGAAAACTGAGCTCAAAGCAGAAAGACACTGCACCTCTCAGTTTAGATTCTCCTTTGTCGGACAAGGTTCCCAGGTCTTCCTACCATGCACCTACTCCAGTTGTGCCAAACGCCCGAGCCAAGCGCTCGAAGAGAAATAGTGCCCGTATTACACCTACCACTTTGCATGATACCCCAGTTCTGGCCGCACAAAACGCTCGAGCCAAGAAAAAATACTCGGACAGAAAGAAAACAAAGAGGTCGTACATGGATAAGGCATTAGTGGAGGACTGATCAGGTTAGCAGATGGACCGGCGGACATCTTCGATTGCGACTAATTATCTCCCAGGACATTTGGTCTGCACGGCTCATGAAATTCGGCGGCCATACAAATCCGCTTTCGTACATAATATTGAAGGACAGGCCTTGAGAGATTATGTTTCTGAATTTGTAAAAGACTAGCATCAGAATTGAGTACAGGAGAACTTGAAAAAGCGTGTTGAACGTTGAGGTCATTAGGCTTGTGTCCTACCACTAGGGCCAAATACGAGCAAGCATCGCGAGGGCCAAAACTGTGCATGGTGTATTCAAGTTGTTGAACGCTCTTCATGGTTCCAGTCGGGTTGAGCTGCATCAGCTGCTCAGCCAGTATGTCGCATTGTGCCCCTGTCATCCGAACCACTGGCAGCAGGCTGAGGTCAAATTGAGTCGAGGAACTCACCTGGCGACTCTAGTAATCAGCCTGAGGTGGCATATCACCGCAAGAAGCTAATATATGCAGGCTGGGACTCTGCACACGAACAATATGCATGCCACCTGCAGCTGCGGAGTAACTTAGAATGGCCACTGGACCGATTGTCATTCTGGCAAAATCAAACGATCTGGGTTGCGGCGTAAGCCACTAAGTATATTGTGTGTAACACAGCTGTCCACAAACTTGAATGAATCCATCTAAGAGTTGACATTGTACGTTCAACACATATGATCACACCTCGTCTTCACCCATACTCTCGTTCAGTCCACTACCACGTTCTTCACTTTTGCCATACTCGTCCACGATATCCCACAACGTACTAACCAGTTCCCTTACCTCCTCATCCTCTAGTCCCATTGCCAAGAGCGCATTATCACGTCGCTTTGCTGCGTTTTCTATGAAACGAGCATAACTAGATAGATGACCTCCCGTGCTTGAAGACATTGATAGAGAAGACATCATCTTGAGTGCTTTTGGGTCGGGCGTCCGAAAATATTGGAGGGAAAGAAGTAGGAATGGGACAGTTTGGTAAATGATGCCTATTCGGCAGCGTCATTTTAGTCTATATCAAATGGACAAGGAGAATTGCGCACCACATCAAGAATGGCACCTTCAGTTCATGTGATCTATTCCACTTGTCGTAGGCCATTGTTTCATCCTGGAAGAATCCATGAGATACATCTCTTCGTGCAAAGAGTGGCCGTCCCTGGGATGGATTCAAGAATCGAGAATGTATCTGGTGCTCACAACTCACGTTAGAATGGAACGATAAATACGCAGTGTCCTGAAATTTCTCTGCAGACAATCCCTGTATATACAACGTGCCGCTAAGCAAGGTGAACGGAGATGACTTCCTCCAGTTCAAATGGGCGACAGTTGTTTGGAGATCGTCTAGGCCGTCCTTCAACCTGCCCGAGGCACGCTTAACCAATTACACCAAGAAAGCACCTATAAGCATTACCTCATCGGCAGGGTTGCGGTCTCAACATGAGCTGACAAAACTGCAGAAGTTTGGTAAAGAGATTTATTCTGTTATTGTTGTTCAGTCTAAGAAGGGACAGAATAACGGAGAGGCAAACATCGATATCGTACCCAGAAGACCAGCAGTTTTTTTTTCCCAGAGAGGGGGTGACAAAATTGGAATGGTCAGATCACAAAACTCGGCGAGGCATTGCAACGAAAGGGTATCGTTAATGACCTTCATTATCTGCGATGACTTTGGACACGAAGGGTTTGGACGGGTGTGTGTATCAGCTAGATAGGATCGCTCATGTCTCCGAGGTTGGCATTGAGAGGGGGTGATGCTTGAAAGACAAGCAAATGACATTGTCGTTGCCTTCGGATGTTCCTCACGGAAGGCCGATAGAAATGAATTCGAGAAACCACCGAATATTGATGTGTCTTGGATCATTTGCACACCCCGTACAATGGATGTTTCCGTTTAATTACTGTTCAGGTGAATTTATCCCTCTTACCTGAAAATTGTTACACTCCACAGTGAGAAGACGGAGGGACCCATCCATTAGTTCCGAATTCTAGCTAATTCCTTAGCTCCGGGAGACAGAAATGCAGTGATGTGCGTACATTGTCATACCGCGAAAAGACCTCACAACTAGCATTCCAATCGCCTTCGACGAGTTCTGGCACGTCCGGAACGGCCTGAATCGACTTGGGGATCAAAAAAGACATGGCTAAAATCAGACCAGTATGTGATATTTGTAGTGATTGATTCAGTTTGTTCAGTCTGTTCACTCTCACCCTCAAGGTCGAGGCGGGAATGATATTCGCTCTGAGATATTTGCTCTTGCTCCTGGAGAACTACATCCCCATGCCTATCACGACAGGAAGAACGTGTCATCGTGCCATGGGACTCGATGAGCTTACCGGCTTGCTGGCTGCACTGGCAACTCAGAGTCTGTCCCTGGCGAGCGTGCCATAATTTGCTTTGCAGTGTCATGGTACATGAGCTCAACGCTCAGTTGTTCTCTACAGAAGCCAAGCGCACATTTTTGATCGAAAGCAATCAGCCTCGGACACAGCGTGGGCTGATTCTATGAAATGGTATGTAGATGATGCGCCATTAGAAGTTTTTTAGAACAGGTTCAAGCTACAGGTGCACTGTACGTACTACGTACGTGTTCATCATGCCCCTCTTTGAATGAAATGTTATGATCAGCTATGGAGGTGCCACCGTCTTCATCGTACACAAAGTAGCTCTCCTGCGTATTCCAATAGTGGGTTCCGGTGTAGTTTGGTTCGCTCTCGTCTTGGACGCCGACTTAAAGTCCGCGAGTCACGTTGATGTGGTTACGTAATCGAAAGGCAGAGTAGTAGACTCACAAGTTCCCTCCACCGGCTGACGCGCAGCCGTAGTACTGCTGGGAAACGCGATGCGGGCTGTCAAAGACGAGTCCGCCGGTAGTTAACCCATCTCGGATACTCCCTAGCGATGTCCAAAAGTCGATAGATTGGCTGCAGGCCAACCCCCAACGACCCCATAATGTTCTATGTCCTTGTTGCTACCTTCACTGCCTTTGATCCTGCAATCCCCCACTCCTTTGCTGGAAAAGTCTGTAAACACCTCGCCATCGACAAAACCATTATCCCATACGTGAAGCGGCAGCTCGTTCTGACCACCACCTATGAGGAACTAGGTCTCAAGGCGACCGTGGCGCTTGAGCCTCAGGCTGGCGATGATAGAGGAGGCGCAGTTAGCTCACTCTCCTCATACGCGGGCAACATCTACATCATCCGAGCAGGCATGGACGACCTTACCAAGGCCTTCGCACGGTCCATAGCTGGATGGTCAACCAGTAATAAACCGTACGACGATGCTGGTGGCCCCACCGCTTGTGAGTGCATTGCCCTGGGTTCCCTGTCACGTCAGCTTGGGAAGACCGGACCCTCCCCTGACGATCTGGATTTCCGCTTGCTGCCTGGGCGCCTCTGCCTCCGGAGCTGTCCAGGCGGTGCCCCCACCCCCTGTTGTAACAATGCCCAGCTCAGACTCGGGCTCCCTGGCCTGAGGCGTTGACCCAATCGGTCTGTCGTTGGCGCCCCCTCCTAGTCCCGGTTCATGCCAGCGGTGCTCCTGGTGACTTCTTCGACTCGTTTACCCCTCCCGACAGGCCTTCCTCAAGTTCAGGTGAATGTATTCGACTTGGATGGAATTCCGGCAGGCCCAACTGCAGGGTTATACAGTCACCCGTAACAAGTTCAGCATAGTGCACCACAACCGCGGGATCATCGCGAAGGAATTCCTGAAAGTGTAAGCAACCTCATTGCATTCATGTCCAAATTGTCACACTCACTGGTGTCGAACACTCTCCCCATCATTTCCCTCCCTCCCTCTCATCGCTCGTTTTGACGTGCAGTTACGAGTCCAACGAGGCCCACTTCCTTACAGCATACCCCTAGGTCAATAGGGGGTTGACCCCACTCTCCGACGCCATCAATCCTGTGTGACTGGCCTGCGGTGAGAGACCACCCGAATGCGAAGGTGACATCGATCCAGGGGACCCCTTCATGGAGTCTCAGCAGTAGCGCAAGCCTGAGGTCATGCCGGTCCGCAGCAAGAGTCATGGCCCGTGATCACGACCCGCCACGCTCATTCCTTCTCTTTTCTTCTTTTGTTTTCATTCAACCGTTTCGTTCTGCTCTTGATCGACCGCAACGATAATTTGTCGGTTTATTTGTATAGTAGTATTCGATCATAGAGGAGTTGCGCTGGTGGACCGGTGCGTGCTCTTCTCCCTTAATGTTGTTCGACACGCCCTCGTTTTCTCCATGAAGTGATCATCGCATCCCCGAGCATAGTTAGTTAATTCACTAGTGGTCCCGTCTGACTCAGTGACGGTCGGTCCTGGGACCCTTCCTAAGCGTCTATTTGATATGTGTCTTATGACCAATGAATATTATATATCATTCAATGACATTGGCCTTTAGCCATTTCCTGAGCGCGGTCGCGCCCCTCAGATTTCACTCTCGCATGAGAAGTCGCGCCTCGCACATTCAAGTTCCCACCCGTGCCTCCGAACGTGTTTTGAAGTTTCAAGTTAAGAGTTCCTCTGTCGCCGCGGGCAGCTTTGGGATTGTGAATGTTTTCCTGCTCTTCTAACTCCTGAATCGTTCCTCATTCTGCATAACCCATTGTTTTTTCTTCTCTCGGCAGGCTTTCAACTGTTACTTCGAGGTCAAGCATATTCGAGAGCAGCGGCTGTTGCGACACTCTTGCCAGAGAAATACCCCCTCATTCTCTGTGTGGCCCTAGAGCAGCTATGAACTGTCACGGTGTTCTCGTGCCCCCACTTATTATGACAGAACCCCAGTCTCGGTCGCAGGCTCTTCCTTCATCGACCCCTCATTTGGAAGCAACCTTTTCTCCTCCTCCTCTACTCACTGGGTCTTGCGAAGAGTCTGACTTTGAAAATGCGGGCCTTGTATATGGATCAGATAGTGAGAGTTGGTCGGAACCATCCCCCTCAAGTTCACCGGAGAGGGAGAGGGAGCGACTGTGGAAAAAGTCTGTTTCGAAAAAATTATCCTCGAAGAAGACATTTAGGACCCGAGCGACCGAAAGAAGTCACGGACACCCACCTGGCCATTGCCAGGAAAGATTGCATATCGACCCTTCAAAAGGGTGTCCTTCGGTTGCCATAACTCACTGTCCCATTTTGCACAAGCTTCGGATGTATTTTGGACCCCATGGCTTTGTGTGCAGGAAATGCGGTCAATTGTACCCTCCCAAATATCTTGGTGCACACATACGATCCAAGAATCATGTCAAGGACATTGCTATACCTTCTGCTGGAAAACAAAAGCACCGAGTCTACCGGGAAATCGTCTCCCATCTTCTTGCTTCTCACGGGGTACTAGAGGACACCATCTTTAATCTCCCGGAAACCATTCCTGACACTATTCCCGGCTTGACCCCAATTCTATGCTACAAGTGCCCTGCGTGCCCGATACCCCGCTGGTTACAGTGGAAGTCCCTTGGCGTTCATTATCTCGAGGAACACAAGCCTGCACGGCGACCAGATAAACAAACGATGACCCCCAGGTACATCATCAGACCTTATCGAGTGGGGTCTCTGGAAAGGAATGGAGGTCGTTCTGAGCTCAGCAATACCGTGATCATGCTCCCTGAAGACTGGACTCCTAAGGAACAGAGCGTTCCTGGACCCTGCATTAGCACCGCTGGTAGGTTTCTATCACCTTGTGACGATGCGTTTCAACACTAACCTAAGGTTCCTCTGGTCCAAAGGGCTCGACGAGGCAAAGCAGAAGCAACTGTTAGAGGAGTCAGGTCACGGCGACGACTGGTCAGAAAATCTGGTGGAGCAAGAGTCTAGCCGAATGCTCGACCCCGTTGAATGGAACGTCTCATCCTGTTTCCCCTCGACCAAGATTAACCGACCCCGATGCAACCAAAAGAAGCACTTTGCAGTGATTCCCAACGACCCCCCGGAACACACTCTCCCTGAACCAACACAAATGTCCAGCACTCCACTTCTAGCTCAAGCAGAATCCGATTCTGATAATTCCTTTCATGACTTCGACGGGGAACACCCGTCTTGGGTTCCCCGGCAGTGCGCTGGCCAACAAGAAAATGATGCAGAACACGTGCAGAATCAGAACGGTAGACAACCTGACGCAATCCGAGCAGGCGACCAACGCCGATTAGGACATCTGAAAGCGACAAGCCGGACCAGTGCTGTGAGTGGCTTTTTGACCATCCATCGTGAATGAAAGCTCTAATTTCATCTGGAATAGCATCACCCTGCGGCCGCCCTCCTTGCCAAGTTAGAGGAGATTAAACATCTCCAGTATGCAATCGATGTCATTTCTAGCACTGCACAGGGGTTTGGTGCCGAAATAATCGAGGTTGCTAGAGTTCCGCAAATGCATCTGGAGAAAGATACTGTCTAATTAATCTTCAAAATGGTTTGATCAGGCCCGCATGTGAGCATAGCAGCGAGTACCACCGTCATTAGCACTTTCTGTGGGTATTATGTCAGTAAATACAAGGTTCGGCTGCCACCAATGTGATTCGTGGTTCGCGTTCTGAACTCAGTACGGGTGTAAGATACATTCCTTGTTAGACCTTGCAAGAGACTGGGGCAACAGTTCGAACAACACGAAGGTCCGGTTCGAGACTCGGAGGCAAATGTCATTGCTAATCGTCCCATAGCACCCAAATCCTCATGTCATTTGTACCCAGCATCATTCCGAGACAATCGACGTTGACTGTGAATAAAAATTAAATAAAGATAAAGATAAAGATAAAGATAAAAACTGAACTTGATGAGTTTCGAGTCCCCATTCGGCCCTTGCACACATTAAACATCGTCGCGTTTTTTACAAACTATTTTTGGTTACAATAAACAGCATGGAAAAATGCACAGGGAACATACCTCAAGATGATCTGACAGAGAATAATAACTGTGTGAGACCATCACCTTGGCTGGACCTGAAATTTGAAAAGTTGGTGACTTTTGTTGGATGCCATGTCGAAGCATGGAATCCAATGGCTAAGGGTAGGGTAACCGAGAATATACTTGCATGCACGAGGCCCGAATCTAAACTCACAAGATGAACACACAATACAGTGACTGTGGCAACAAGAAACCTGCGCACATGAGGATAGACTTGGGTGGAAGCAGGGACAATGGAGCACACCATACTTCTGGAGTAAAAGAAAATGGATGATCGTTCTAAATGATGTCAGAACAAAAATAAAAATATGAGAGGGTACTAGGACAATACATGCTCGAAATCCGAGTCTGATAAAAGTTGGAATGAGGGAGGTGAACACGAGTTGTACAGGGACAAACGACTATTCATGTGCATGGAGGTATATCTGTTGTTTGGCATCGCAAGAGGTGAGTGGAACGTAAAGGGTAAAGTGACTTGTGCTTCCTAGGCGGTGATGCAGGGAATTTCTGGAGATATGCAATTCTTCTGATGTATGAGAGGCAAAGTTAGTGCATGGAACTGTTGAGCCAAGCCAAGGGCTTGCGGCCTACTAGGCCAAACATGAGCAAGCAACGCGAGGCCGAACCTTGTTCTCAGCTGTAAATGCGAACACGGTCAGCACGACTCGGCTCCTGATCAGCCGCATCCGACAAAGCTCCTAGAAGAGAGGAGCACGATTGCAGCACGATTGCAGCACGAGTCACCTATAAAAGAGCACATATCACAAGGGACAGAGGCAAGAGCAGCATCACGTACGCTTTGTCCCCGCCGGGCCCGCCCCCTGGCAATCACTGGCATGATCTTTGTCTGCGCCAAGGTCACACACTCTGCTATTTACACACTCCGACTTTCTCGTGCCTCAACAACAATAAAATGTTCACAGAGCTATGACAAATGCATCAATCCGAGGTGTTCAGACCTGCTCGGCCGATGCGGTTAGGATAAAAGCGTGCTCCAATCAAATACCAGAATCAATAATCTGAGCCTCAATGGCATGTTAGCGGGATAACCACACCATAGAGAAGCTTGCTCTTGGTCGAACGGCAAATCCTAAATCCCAAGAAATTTATGTCACTAAAGCGGAAAGTGTTATAGCCATAGTCTATTAGGGGTGATTTGGCCTGGACTTGCAGGAATCGTCCGGAGCATATGAGATAGTATGTACACGACAGCTTACCTGCAGTGACGTTACCTGAGTACTACCGATTCCTTCCCGTCCCCGTTGTCATTCGAATCAAGTTATACATAGTGCGTCGTACTAGATGATTCAGTCATGGTTGTGTCCGTTTCGTTTTCGACCGTAGTATCATTCTGCCAGTGTTTCACGACACTCGCCGAAAACCTGATTGCGCCAAGCTCGATATCTCATCACTCCTAGTGACGACCCTAGCGTTTGTCTAAAGTTCACGAAACGATGCTGCTCTGGGAAATATCATATATGCACCAAGCGGTGTTTGGAACAGCTGCTCAGCGTGTGTGTACAACCAGCCTGGGGTATAATATCAGGGGGGCTCGAAGGTAGTAAATGGTGCGTGTTAGCACCGAATGGCGATGGGGGCAGGGAGCGGGAGGACAGCGAAATCACCACCGCTAAATGCAGGTCAGTTGATGCTCATGCAACGCTGCCCTAGGATTGACCGGCTGAGGAGCAATCGCCCACGTACTGTGGATGCCGCGAGGTTGGGCCCCAGGCGTTGGAGGATCGGAAATCTCAGTGATGTTGTTATGTAAGTGGGCTGCTTGAGCCTTGTCCTAGTAAGACGTGGCTGGGGCCTGGAGTGTGAATGATGAGCGCGTACCCAGGCTAGGAACATACCAGGTAGAAGTCAAACTTGAATTTGAAGTAGCGTCGCAGTACTACACCAAAAATGGCGTTAGACTCTGAGTCTGTCTTGTGCACATCTCGAAACTACGCAAGTTTATCAAAGTGCTAGCAGGAGGATAGGTGTCGATGCAGATACGAGTAGCACTGGCGTAATGTTCCCAGACGAACCGTGACTCACTAACAAAACAAAACATATATATATGACAACTCATTCTTTCCGCTCGATGATGTACTGCTCAGTATTCAAACGCCACATTAGCAAAAAGCTGAAAGCAGCTCAACATAAGTGGCCAGCAAGCCGACAGAGGAGTCGGAGCTCAAGCGCTCATGGCTCATTCCTCCGTGTTGCCCGTTGGAGGTACATGCCAGTGCGCCTATACCGGGTAGTGATATAATCGACGCAGTGGCGGCAGTGCACCGTGTTCAAGGAAAAGAGCGGAAACAGGATGAATTATATACGTAGATGCATGCTACGGTAAATTGTGACATGGCGGGAGGCCCCTAATCTTTCCCCAAGACCCTTTGTGCACCATGGGGCGATAAGTGTGGACGGATTCACAGAACTTATACCACTCATCTGGCCAACTGTCCTTGGCTTTCTCAAGAACTTCTTTTGCTCGCTGATTTAATGACCGGAAGTATTCGTCAGCGGTTAAGTCGATATGCATGAAGATGGGCTGGTAGTTGCCCTCTGACCATTCCTCGAGGGATTGAATGATCTGCAATGGGTGTGATCGGTACGTTAGAATGTAAATAAATGAAGCGTGCACACGTACCAGTGCGATCGCTCGTGCAGCATCGGCGATTGAGTATCCACCGGGTGGTGTTTGGTCGAATGGATTTGGACCCCCTCCACCGAACAGCAGCGCGTGCAGGACCTGAGTGAAAACATCATCTCCAAACCTTCCACCTGGATTTGTGGGCTAAATGTACAGTTAAAATGATGAAGCATGTTATGGCCCGAGAGAGACCTCACCACTTGTGCATATGGACAATCTTCCAACAACGATCGTGCTCTAAGGGCTGCCGGGGGTCCAAGACCAGCGGAACAGATACTATATTCAGAGATCGCCAGTACACGGGCAGTGTCTAGCGCATGTGCCTCGTACTTCAAACAAGGCAGGAAATGAGATTGCTGTAGGAGCGGCTGCCAACGATCATCACCGGAACGAAGGCCGAAGACTGTATGAAGGACTTGGCTCATTGCACCCATTTTCCTGGCCTCCGTAAGGTCGATTCCTAATGAGCGCGGGACATTCGTTACGATTAACCCATAATGTTTTTGGCCAGTGTAGAAGCGATGCTGCCCCTGTCGGTCTACCAGGGAGTCCTCATGTGGTCCAGGAGCACAAAGATCGGGGAAGTACTGCCTAAAAAAGGCAGTGTAGAGTTGACGAATCAGCCGAATGGAAATGTCAAACTTCAATCCTTTCGTGAGCTTCCGCAATATCTGAGGTATCTCATCAGTGCAGAAATGAGACCTGCTGGTCTTGAGAATCGTCTGGCAGAAGATATAGACAGTTTGGGGGATGACTTCCTTTCTGAGATAGGTGAGAATCTCAATGACGACTGGCCGTAAGATTCCTAGATAAAACAGTAGCGACGAGGACAATGTGGGAGGTAAAAACCATAAACAATTTTGCTTGAACCGGCCAGGTTGCTTGGCGGTAGGGTTTGCGATAGCTAGGTTTCCATCGATCAAGAAAAGACCACGGCTGGAACCGGTCTGAGGACACCGGGCATATTGAAGCGAAGCAAACTGGAATGCTCGTGGAGGAATGCCGCACGTGAGTGCAACGGCAGCTAGAAAGCACGAAAGTATGTCATCATTGTACCCCAACCATGAATAGAGACGCTTATCATCCCCCGATGTCTGAAGAAGTGATCGAGTTATTTGAATGATAGCTGGTTGAAGAAGATCACTATTCTGCTGGAAGATGGATACCGGATTGCCGAGATCATCTGAGAACTGGGAAAGATCGGGGAACGAGGTAAATTGATCAATACAGTCTTCTGGCAGGGAGCGGCGCAACAAAAGCTCAAGTTCGATGATGATCCGACGAGCTTCTTGTCCAATGTCTGCCAAGTTGATTCGGTGGCTCTCTCCAGCAGCGTCAATGACAGTGGTCGTTCCATCAGGCTGGAAACCATGTCCTATGGAAGCGCTCTCTGCGTAAGCGGTAGGCCCAGCTTGAAACCAGACATGCTTGAAGCGGTCATAAGGAGTAAAATAATCGTGGCCCGGAACAGTTCGGAGCCATTTCTCCTTCTCCTTGTGAATCGCTCTACGCGCCGTTAGTCCTTAGAGCGAGAACAGCTGAAAATAAGGAATAATTACTTCAAGATGCTACTCTGTTCGCCACCTTCTAGCACAACCGACCGCTCTTCTTCTTCCAGTTCTTCTTCTTCTTCTTCCTCTTCGTCTCCTTCCTCATTATCATGACCAAGAGCTATGGTGGAGCGATTACCTTGTGGAATGGCTATTGCAACCTCTTCGCCATCATGACACTCTTCGCTGCTATAAAAAACAGACGAACTAGACTCCAACCGAGCTATCTGGGCCACGATAGAGAAGAACCAGTACTGTAGGACAGCACAATCGCGTGTAAGCTGGTTAGCGGGCTGAAATTGCAGATGTCCTTCTGGAGAGAGTCTGAGTGAAATGAGGAAGAGGGATTGATCGGTGGGGCACTCCATCTTGCCTGCGCCGTAAATGCTGTGGTGGACAAGTGAAACGAGTAGATCATGGACGAGGGTATGTAGGGTATCGTCACTGCCATCTTGATTACTTGCTTTAGTGAGAAAATCGAACAACTTGTTAGTCGCCTGCGACTGCTGCTCGCTCCACGCAATAGAAAAGTCACCAAGGTGCATCTTGTACTGCTGACTTTTGAGGCGAGAGAAGTAACGAAAACGGAGTAGGAGCCGGAGAGTTCTTGACATCACCAGGCGATAATGGGTATACGTGTTCGGTGCCAGTTTCCGGAAATGAGCCCTTGTGCTTGAAGAGGGGAATGAGTCGTGATGACACTGAAATGATATGATCAACCACTCACCCAGAAGTGATCGCTCTGCGAACAGATGGATGGCGGCTTTCGAGGAAGGCATTAGCATCCTTGAGATACTTGATCAAAAATTTATCCACTTCGGCCATTCTCTTTTCCAAAGTAGCACGCCTTTCAGGGAAAGACGCGAGATCTTTTTCAGTAGGCACTTTTATCTCTACCAATTCCATTAGCCAGCGCATGTCGGCACTCCCAAGGCTTTGCAGATACTGTGGCCATCCAATTGCAGCTAGGTGGGGAGCACAGATCGGTAGACGCGGTCGGGTAGCAGGAATCATAGCTCGAGCAGGCTTCAAGCTAGAGTTTGTAGGATTCCAACCACGGGGAAGAAGAATCACCTTGTCGCTCAGTCCAGAACGACCCCCATGATGTCCCAGAACACCCAGCCTATAAGGTCTCATGATGTACCGAGGCTCCGTCAACGGTTTATGTGGACGATCCACATTCTTGTGTGTCTCTCTGTGGTGTCGGATCAACGATTTCCAGCCAAACCATCGAGGAACTGGGCAGACATGACATTGATAGCACTGGGTCGGGGTTAAGCCAGGGATGACGTCAGAGACGGCCTGAGGTAGATCAAAGGTACTCAGCCCCTCTGGCACACCGTGGGTCGTAAGTAGATGTGATAAAATTGCCTCGTACGTCTCAGCCTTCCGTGGTCCAGTGATATTGAGGTCATCAGAATGTTTTTTGGAGAGCATGTGATGGAGGAGGTGTCCCGGGGGGTAGATATGTCCGCATCTTTCGCATACGAATCCATAGGGGCCAAAATACATCCGGAGCTTGTAGAGAATCGAGCACTGGGTAATGGGGACCGATGGACAACCCTTAGAGGAATCGACATGCGATTTCTCTTGGCAGTGAGGGACTAGACAACTGGAAATGAGAGATGGATTAGGAGAGGGCAAGCGCGTCACAGCTGGGTAACCGGTACTGCCTCTGGGAATATTCAATCGTATTTTCTTCGTGCGGGAAGCTGGCTGCGAGTCTGAGCTTTTTGAAGTTCGTTTCTTAGTGGACGAATGAGGTGAGGAGGTTGCCACCGAATCTGCGTCAGATCCAAGATAGTCTGAATCCCCAGAAAGACTGTATTCTGTTTCCGCTTCGTCCGAAGATGGGTGGGGAGAAAATGAACCTATCCCGGACATGTCTGAGCCTCATCGAAGCAAGGCGATTGTTGAAAAGGGCTCACGGTTGTGAATGGGAGCACTCGGTGACATACCTGCACCCAAAACCGCTTCCTGGGGCGACGAGGATGCACAGCCATAAAGAGTTGCCAGATCCGCGGGTGAGAGGGCAGAGTAACCGGAGCGAGTGACTGGGTCAAGCGTAGGAAGGAGAACGTAATTCATCGACACTGTGGATCGAAACTGGGAAGACATGTTTGCCGGAGGTATACACAAAGGATGAGGGAGAAATACACCTGGACACAAACTATAAACAAAGGCGAGCGAGCGAACACTCGGCTATTCAAATTTGCGAAAGAGCTGAAATGAATCTATTACCCTTGCAGAGATGGATTCTATGTCGGTTGCGTGAGAGCCGATTGGACGGACAAGCCCAGGGATTGCGGACTTTAACTGGCGACAAGTCATTGGAGCCTGTGCATCGGAACGTAATCATCAGGGACCATGACAGTGCTTCTCAAGAGACAAAGCAGAAAACCTGACCGAAGACTTTGGTCAGCAGCCGTTGCGATCGAGTAGTCATCCACTCAGTGAGAGTAGTTACTAAAATGTGGCTGGATACTTACATCTGGGTGACGCAGGAAAGGGAGCCCTTCAGTACCCAACATCCGGAGGCATGGAAAGCTTAGGTCCACTGTTCGAGTAGCAGGTCCTGAGGGTAAACCGGGCAGGATACTCATCGGGAAAAAAAAATCGAATCCAGCCAAATCGAGATCTAGAGAAGGTCAGTGAGTCAACGACGACCGGCGATGAGATCAAGACGTAAAGCGGACCACAGTTGGTCTTCTTTTTACACATTCGGGCCGTCAAAGCTGATGCCAAGGGACGGCACGTTGGATTGGCAGTCCCGACGAAGTTATCCCCCGTTTCCTAGCCGCCGTTCAAAGTTAGCACATGGGGCAGACGGCGACCAGGAATAACGTACCACTTTGACTGTATGGAAATTAACTTGACATTATTCTACTTGAGGAGATTCTAGTACTCTCGCTGCAGGTTCTTGGTGATCAGACACGTCCGACGTCTGCAGATAGTATGCATACCTTGGCCATGCACTCATATGTGACATATCCGCACAAGAGAATGGGTTTATCCTGGTAACCTTTTGGTCCATGCGCAGTTGCTGCAGAAGATTGAGAGTTCCTCGGCTGGGACGGTAGAAAGCGTAGAGGTAGACCAGACCTGGCTTTGCGGGCGCGGGTTAGAGCAGTCTATCATCGCCCTCCTGTTCTGATTGCGACGTGGTGAGTCGACGCAGCGCTTGACAAGACAAGAGAAACCTGCCTAAAAATCTGAACGTATCCGAGGATGCCGTCCTGCCAGTGGGAGCCCCACTGACGGAATAGATGCGCCCAGTCCCTTGATAACGGTGACGATGTTATCGGTTGTGAGGGTCGGCATGCTTAGATCATGCCTCGGATGGAAGCAAATGATGATCGCAGCCGCCGTGTATTAGGCCTTCTTTCTTTGTTAGTCTTCGTCTTCCTTACTTTAAACGTCGTTTAGACTTCCTTGGACTTTCTTTCTCACTCGGCCGCTATCCACGCAGCCGCTATCTTGAACCTTTGTTATATTTAAGTACGCGCGTCCCCACTAGACGCTTTTCCTCAGCGTTTCATCTTTTCCGTGTCGCTGAGGTATGATATCATTCGTCCATAGAATATCTTGATACTCACATCGCGTAGGCATCACGGAAACTATCGGACCATGCTATTCCCATGTGATAAGAGTAATTCGGCATAGAAAATAGATGAATGGCACATTCGAGTGGCTTCTAGCGTTGAACATTGAGTTCCCATTTTGGAAAGGTTGCAAGTATTGATATATTGATACTTGTTTGGATGGTGTCTAGAAAGGTAATTCTCCTGTCTGATCGTTGTCGATGATTGACTTTGTACTTATGTGTTGGGCTCGATCCTTTCAATTTTGATACATCAGAAAATCAAACTTCCAAGAATGAAGCCTAGTCATATAAGTGACCTTTCTCGAGTCGATTTTGTGATTGTCCTGATTCCGGAATCCAGTTCAGCAGATGCAACCTAGCGAGAGTAAATTGTCAACACTAACCTATGGAAGCGCAACGCGAAGATCATCGAGGTTTCTTGCTTGCATTATGTTCTATCTGTTCCTTGCTATGTTATGAGCTATCCGTGCTCTCCTAATCATGTTGGAACCTGGAGATTACTGACGACCTCCAGGTTCGACCATTTCCAGCTGCAAGAGAACCGCGAGGCATCCGATTCGCGGTCAAGTTGAACGATTTAAGGATGGCCGAGCAAATCGAACGACAAATACACGCTTCTGTAACAAACTTGACGTTGCATTGCATACCAGTAAGCACACCATGACATTCCACGGAACTTTTGTCTAAACCGCACGATGCCACCGACACTATGCAGGCATCAGCACTCATCCGTTGCTGGCCACTCCGTCTGCGAGGTCTATCGAATCTGCGTCATCCTCATCTCCCTTCAGCTCATCATCGAAGGATCCCAGGTCTATGCCACATTCCCTGGCGTGCTGCTCCATGTGAGTTCACTGCGGGTTTCGATCGACAGCCTGCGACATGGAAGGAATGCGATTTTCATGAAATAGCAGATCCCCCTTGAGCTACGGAAGCCCTCGATCAGTGTCCATTTCTAACCAATCTTTTTTCTCCGATTCGGTGAGAGTAATATGGGTGGTTTCGGGGCAACGCAGGATTCGTTCCCATGTGTGGACCCTGCGCCTCGTTTCTTCAAGGTCATAGCCAGGAGGAGTTGAACGCGGCTATTTTCAGCTGAAGCGTACTTTTCCAGAACGAATCTCGTCAGGCAAGTTTTAATGTTGCGAACAAAAAGTTCAGTGGCCTGGGTGAGAAGCAAGTTGTTACAGCAATAAGAAAAAATAAGAAAAAATACCTCAGTTGGGCTCAACTGCTGCCTCCAGGACCATTCAAAGTCTCTGGACTGAGGGTTGAATTGGCATGAGGGTGCTTGTGGATAGCGGAAGGTCCTGGGTGCTTTGGGTAGGCATGAAAACGAAGGCTGGGAAGAGTCTGCTTTAACGACGATATAGGCGTTTCGAAATCCATGGGATCGCTGCGGCTGTCGAGATATGTTACAGAAGTTGGTTATGAGCTCAACCTCAACGATGTGCGTCGATGTGAGTAGGACAAAAAAGGAGATGAAGTCTCATCGATCATCAGCCAGCGCTATTTTGCAGCTCCCCATCTCGCTCGGATTTTATACACCTCAAGTTTCAAGTTTTCAAGCTTCAAGTGCGAGGGCCTCGAGACTTCTGTACACGCTTACCGGTAGACCAGCTGGGCGTTGGGCCAAAGGGTATTTCGACTCCCCCGGCACTTTTGTTGTGGCGCGGCAACCTGTGTAGCTGTGCCGACAAGTTTCTCGGACCGTTTGCACCACGCCACGCGTCTTTTATCCCCAACCACCAACCCCTCCCCTCTCAAGGTAGTGTCTTCGAGTGTTTGGCATTCACTTGACGTCTTTCTACTCGCATACACACGGCTCGCAATTCCAGTTCATCCGTGGGCGGGAACGACGCGTCAAATATGCCGTCCTGTACCCCGTCCGCGCACGCTTTGACCATGAGTTCCAATTGTCTTCCATTTTTGTAAACCGTCCCGCTCACCCAGCTTCCGCCCATCCATTTCCAGTTCATGGTACTCAGTGCCCGCTTTGGTCGGCTGCTCACTTTCCTTCACGCTTTGACAACAATGAAGGTTCACATCCACAGGAGCTAGTATGGATCGTATAAATTCGAGGATGAGTCCCCATATTCCACTCATCATTCCTTCAGAGAACATTCTATCTTCCTCAGTACCGAGCAGAGCTCGAGAATTATATCCACCCGTCCCTTAGCTTTTCGTATCTTGAAATGGACTATGTTAACCCTACCAGTCTCTACCACCACAATAATGGTGTAGGTTCTGGCCAGGTATGTGACTTTGTGTTCACCTATGTCTTCATTTTGACCATTCTTCCTCTGATAGTATTATGCCCGCGTCGGTAACCCCCCTGCCCACCCGGGAGCCATGCACGCGCCGATGCCACAATATTATATGTTGCCGGATCAGCGCCGTATCGAGCATGTGCCACGTCCCCTACACTTCAGTCCCCCTTATGAAAGCATACCAGCCGTTACTTTCAGTGTCAACGGTTGGGGCCAGGGTTCGTGTAAAGGATATCCTGAAGGATACTACAGTCATCATCGACTCACCGAATGACCAGGTGTTCGCGGAACATGGGTGGAGGGCTGTTGTGCTCAACCTTGAGGTATGGACAGCAGCTCATCCCGGCGACTGTTCTCAAAATAAAAATCATAGTGGCCAGGCTATGACTGTAAGAATTCAGCTAACCCCATGACATCGAGAATTGATGTGCGCTCCGGTGGGAGGGATATAACGCGTCAGACTCTAGCCAGGGAGGTCTGTGGTCTCCTGTTCAGTTTTCATAAGGTTATTTGTGTGAGTGTTTGTTCACTTCTGTCAATGCGTTTACCCCTGACGAGAGCTTTCCACAGAAATACCCAATTTCTCCTGGATGGGAAAAATGGCAAATGATGGCTGGTCCGGAAGGTATTCGTGTGACTGACATTGTCTTGCTTTCGATTCATTACTACCAAAATGCTTGGGTCCCCGAGTTTTATGTGATCGAATGAGGGACTCGAGCGCATTTATAACCCATACATTCCTTTTCCTTGTCATTCTTCTCTGTTGTTGGGTATTCATACGTTATTGGTATTTCATCTCCATTGCATTTTCAACGTTTCCATGTTTTTGGCTCTCCTTTTTGTTTTTGCATCGCACATTCATAAATCCATCCCATCGCATTCTAGACATTAACTTGCATGTTTACGTGCTGATAGAGAAAGTATTGACAAAAGCTCCTTCACAGGTACTGCAATCCTTGAGTTGGGCCATGGGACCCACACACGTCTATATGCTGCTCCCTGTTTGCCAAGTACCTCTGGTGTGTCATCAAACTCCTTCACTATGTTCAGTCATGGCAGTAGGTTCGATCACTTGACAGCAACCAGCTGAAACGCTGATCTGGCGCATATACTGGGTGTTGTCACCGGTGGCAACTATGTACTCAACGATATCGTATATTCCAACCATCTGGTTGGCCAACTATGTAAGTTCTGTTACTTTTTCCCAACGATCATTGATATTTACCTTCAGCAAATGCCTGCTTCATTCTGATAGATCTACTTTGAATATTTCCTCACGACAAAGGCGTTATTCAAGGACTGAGCCATCCTTACGTTCCGGCCGACGGATGACTGGCTATATTACGTCCTCCGATTCCCTCAACTTTGTCATGCCATGCATGCATGACCTCAGCTGTCTCGCCCGGGACGGTCTTCAACACCGTCGTCAACGCGACTAACCCAGATGGAAACCTGTACGAGAGAAAGATCCTTCTTTTGCCACTGTTCCACGACCTCGGCAAAACCTCATAATGGATTTTACCCAAACCGTCCCGCCAGGACTTGACCTCTACCTGCGACTGCTATGTTGCTCTTCCACGCCGTCGATGTGGATCGACGACCCTTACCCCCTGAAACAAGGAGGTGACCCTCTGCTCCTGTACTACCCCTGTGTTCCCGTGCTACTTTTCCTGTGCTTATCGCTGGGGCAGCAACGATATACATAATGATGCGTCCGACTATGTGTCATTAGATGTCCTTGTGTGTGGACGGCTAGATGGCTGGCACGAAATTCGTTATTTGCCCAGGTGCTAGGGAAATGGGGTCGGTTATAGAGTGGCGGCCGCCGTTCGATGCGTTGACAACAGATAGAACTTGGATGCATGCAGGCTTCGCGAAGAGAATGGTACGGTATCGTCGATGTACGACTTGGAGCTCATGCTCGCACTTGTCCTCGGAGATGCGGCGCGCGTCCTTGCGGTGGTGGGGGCCCACTGTGGAATCTACCGCGACTTCGTGTGTCGTGCGTTCTCTCGTCTCGACCGTTATAGCCAGATGTACAATGAGTTCTTTTTCATTGCGGTTAAATACAAGTCTCCGAAAGAGAAGCACATATGTGCATAGTTCAGGGTAGGGTCGAATCGATAGTTCTACTAAAAACGCGAGCATCGTTCCAAAGGAAATTAAAGAGGTGTTTGGATGGGGTAGTGTAGCAAGAGTCTTTTAGCCAGTACATTGGTCCGGCTTGGTCTCCTATTCGCTCGACTTCAGTTTTGTGTGTATGTGGAAAGGGAAAGGAAAGGGGAACCACGTCGTCCCAGACTCACATCATGTTGGCTCCCTTCTGCAGTGCACTACATTGGACAAACCCCCTCACAGAGCAAAGAAGACGGGAGTCTGACCACCATCTCTCAGGCAATCAACAGGAATCAAGCCCTTGTCCGAACGCTCCCTTTTGGAATTTGCAAGCTTCTCCACGAATGCCCATCTGTCGTCGAACACACGGAGAACGTGGACGTGATCACCCGGACGGACCCCAAGTTCGTGGTCTAGCGAGGGTTCGAACGAACGACGGACGATCTTGATATCAGTAACCTCGGATTTCACGGGATCAGCAAAGGAACTGACGAAAGGATTCTTGAGTGCCACGATGGAGAGCGGAATGGCAACACTGGGGATCAAGGCCTGGTGCTGAACGGGAGGTGTCATGAGTGCACAAGCAGGTGCAGCAAGAATATTGACCAGGGTAGTCGTGGACGAATGAAGAGACGCGATGTAGTCGGCGTTTCCCGTCCGAGGTGTGGGCAGTTTGGGAAAGGCAAAGGACTCAGAAGGCGAGAACAGGCGGACAGACATGGGCGAAGGGAGATCTGAGATATTGTGGTCTGCCGAACAAGTTAAGTACTGAGCATCTGGGTCGAGCATGCTGTTCAGAGACTCCCTGCGCACTGCTGCACCTCCGGTAGACATCAAGACAGAGTTGCGCTCATGAACTTGTGCCATGGGAGGGAGGCCTGGAACAGAATCTACAGAAGGCCACAGAGGGGAATCAGCTCCGAAAACCAGTCCCTGGTCATAGGTGCTATGAGTACTCCGCCGATCATCCGCATCCGAGACCATGTACGAGTCGTATCCATCATTTATACGTTCGTTCCAACCGCTTGGCACGAGCCCTTTCTTCCACATCTTGTTCCGCTTCTAGACACGCCTAGATCGCCCTCAAAATGGTCACGTCAGCCACGAACGGCAGAAATTGTAGGTAAGTCGGTGATACCCACCTCCACGATCACGTTTTCGTTCTCGGCGACGACGACGATACCTTGAATGACAGGCGTTGCTCTTCGCTTTCTGAACTTAAACCCGGTCTATATCGATAAATGGAAACACATTAGCCAAACGAACGAAAAGATGAGATCATGTGAGTATTCGATCAGAATGGGTTGCACGTACCACCGCCTTTGCGTAATCAAAGCCAAGTTTCTTGGCTATTTTCATAGCCCCCTTAACTACCCCTCAAAGGTAAGATGACCCGATGGGTAAAGAAGTGGTTCTAGTACACGCACAAGGGATGTACGCCGCTCCTTCAGGTAACATGGAAGGTACGTACAAGTCGATATTTCCAAAATCATTTTTTGGTATTTTTCCCTGTGGAAAGGAATATATTTCATTAGTCTCGAGAGACAAGAAGAGAGCAAGCAAGAATATGAAACTCGGAGCTTAGACGTACGTCTTTGATGGGTTCCGGTCGGTACACCTCTGTTTGTGAAAGCGCATATAACTCTTGCTTCACATCATCATCTCCGTCGGTATGGCCTTCCGCTTTGGTTCATTCAAGCGCCAGTTCCATCTCCCGTTGCATACTGACAGTCACCACGCGTTGCTTGACCATTTTCATGGGTTGGCAGCCCTCACGCACTATCCGTCCCTGCCGCATCCAATTTTCTGCTGTCTTGAGGGAAATTACATATGAACGTGGATACACAGGCTCCCCTCTGAATTTTCCAAGCTCAGTGGGAGGATCAATGACTTGATCGCGCCGGAGATGACGAGCCAAGGCGTACCTAAAAAGTGGAATGAAACAGAGTGAGATCTCCAAGAAGGAGAATGGAAAACTAGACTACGCACAAGGGATGATTCTTGAAGCCCGCGATCGTGGTTGGCATGCCTTCGGTCAATTGATGGTTGTGTAATTCATCATCCTCGAGGTCGTCCCTTTGCTGCGAATAAAAGGAAGACACGGTCAGAAAACTTTCATCTCCATTCCGTCCACGGAGCTTGAGTCATACTTACCAGGCGATAAGGTCTCGTGATGCATCGCAAGACACTAGTCCACCATTCTTTACGTCCACCGGCGGGACCTGTACCGACGGCCTGCTCTTTAGATACCTTGGCTGTATAGTCGCGGGCGTAACGCGCCGTGATATCACGACCAAAACCATCCTCTTCTAGACAGATGACATATAGCATTCTGTTATCTTGCGCGGCGGAAGTTTTGCTTGATCCTGTGGTTTGAATACAACTTGTGGATCTTGTGACTGGTCGTTCGTAGGACATGTTGTTCATGGAAAGCTGCTGCTGCCTTCTTCCTGTTCACATTCAGAACACGCATTGATCGAAACAACAAGCAAGACTGACTTAGTGTCGTCCGCCTTGGGCCATGATTGGAGTGTGATTTCAATGTTCTGCTGAGGGGCCGGAGGGGAGGGTTGGATGTCGATGGGTATGTCAAGTTGCTGCTGCTGCTCTTCTGGAACATATACTTCCTCCCAGTCTAGTTCTTCGTCTGTGCTATCTCCCGTGATTGAGACCGGCATGTTGGCGTTGGTCGTCGTCTGAGACCATCAAAGACTCAGACTCATTCTGTATATGCGCACGGGGCCGAGTCGCGGCTCGCAAGATTTGTCATATTCAGGGTTTCTCACACACATCAGTTTGTCATCTCCCCCACCAAACACGGGTCCATCCAATTGGTAGCTTCAGATCGAGGAGCGAGCGGATTTTTTGACGTACGGCTTAGATAGAGCGGAAGGACTCGGATCACTGATCGACCGACGACGAAAGCCTAACTGGCACTAGCTATGTATCGCAAACTTTGGTGAGGCGCATGCGTTGTTAGCTATGCCGCAATATTCACCCTTGCTCTCTCCGTGAGACTGCTTTTTTTTTAAATCAGTGAAGCACCTCGAGCAGAACCACCATTTCCTGTGTGGTTGCTACCCCGGAGAATATTAATTTGGTTCGAAAACTTTACGGGCATGGTGAAGCTTCAGCAGAGATGCTTAGTTCTTACACAATTTCGATTACGGGTTGTACAAAAGATTCCACAAATAGTATTGCGACACAAGCTTCACCCACGAGCCTGTCCAGGTCTTCCTTCGCACCTCATGGACGCCTTCTCCCGCGTTCCAATGCATGTAATCAGGAGTCGGCATACGTCCGAATTTTACTTGCGTGCTCAAGTACGTCCCGAATTTCCCCTCTGCTTGTGGCACAGGTCGAAGGTGTATTAGGTCATCGAGGGCCTTTGTGAGCGCCGGGAACTTCGCCAAGAACGGATATGATGTCGCGTGGTTGGAAGCACTGTGGTTGTTGCCTCGCTCCGGGAACATGACAGAGAGCTCAGTCTGCCAAGATAGCAATATAGGGAAGTCCGTTGTCTTGGCCACCCGAGGATCTGTTCTTTCGAGTGATGCTGTGTAGAGCATCCTTAGAACTCGTCGATATCTGCGCCTTTTCGGATATGAAAATCTGCGACATCGATATCCTTGGCTCCTCCCACCCAGTTGCATGACATAGTAATGTGCGTGGAGACTGACCAGAAGAGCGACATATCTAGCTGATATATCCGTCACAAAGGATTCCGGTCGATTTCTGGCCATCCCGATAGTTTCAGAAGAGCTCACAAACCGTTGGCATGCGGTCTTGGACGGGTTTGTTAGGCCGGTTGAGAGAGATAATAATCATTTTTGACGGCACTGGGTATAAGTAATGGGCCGTCTCGGTCGGTTGTTCGTAAGCACATGACCCATCCGGATCTGCCAAATTGCTGCCATGCTGATCTGTAAATGTTTGAGATCACAAAAGATGTCGAGGCAGAGAATCGTAACACCACTGCGCTCGATTTGGTTAGACGGCCGAAGGGCACCGACGGCATAGATTCATCTGCCCAAACCACGATATAATGAGCTTTGCACAGTCACCGCGGAGAGCTCAATTGGCAAGATAGCTCAGGATCGAGAGAGGTCATTTGCAATAATTGAGTTCCACTATCCTCAGCGATTTCATCCGTTTCGCTCAGTACTATGGATTCTAGATCTGGACCGTCTACTCTGGCTAGTTCCTTGCATGATGCACCGTTAGAACTTGAACATTGGAAGCAAAAAAAAAAAGACCGTATGGAGGTTACTTGAGGAGCTCAGCGCGGACAAGATCCCGTGCGGTAAAGCCGGACGGGACTTTCCGGGAGAGCAACTAGACATTGCGTTCGCTTCGTTGGTCGGCCTCGGCGTCACCCTCCCCATATGGCTCAACCACAATGAAACCAAGGATCTCGCCAAGGAGCTCTCCGCCCGCTGGCCCGACATCCGACGGTGGTTGCTTTTCTTGTACCGAGAGGTCGTCACGAAGAATGATCTAGACATGTCCGTGCGGTATACCTGCAAGAGCGCCATCGTAGAGTTCCTTGGGCTCGTCCGTGACAGACTCCTCTTATCTTGGTCCAAAATCATCACCACCGATCGCGAGATCATGAAGATGATCTGCGATCTCTGGTTCATCGAAGCCCGGGACCCCCGATTCTCCAGCTGGTCCGCCAAGGGAAACACTCAGCGTGAATCCGCAGTCTTTAACTCATGTTTCCTCGTCGCCCACGAGATGGGCACAACCATCGACTGGGATAACTTGCTCAGCCTGTTTCAGGGAGAACCGGAAATCATCGCAACCGTCGCGCTCTGCCATCTAGACCACGAAATCTCACGTCAGACGAAGTGGGACATGAACTGTATCGCATGGGACTTGCATATCATCACCGCCCTCTCCCTTCAGCCGAACATCCGGGTAGCGCTCATGGGCCAAGGCACGATCAAGACCGCTTCCGAGATCCTTCAGTTTGTCGTTGACCGCGAATGGGAGGGCGGAGAGCGTGTGCTCGCGGCGGGCTGTATGGTTAATGGGTTAGTCCTCTTGAGGGCGCGCATCGAGGACATGGATGCACTCCCCTTTCTCACACAGGCCCTCCAGCGTGGGCTCATCTCATCACTTCTCAAGTGCGAGTTCTTGTTGCAGTTCTCGGAACACCCGCCCGCACGTTTGCAGCCTATCGTTTTGCTAGGGGATATCCTCCCTGGGTATACGGTGTACCGCTCAGTCTTGCATCTCCTTACTGTTTCCATCGATTTGGCGATCGTACAGAGGTTGGAGGCCAGGCTATCGAAGGGCGGGGAGCTCTACAAGGCTTGGAAGAAGCTGAAAGACCTGGTCGACGAGCGCCGCAGGTTGGTGAGATGCGACATCGTCGACGGACACATCCAAACTTGCCAAAACGACGTGGTGAGCAGCGTCCATTCGTATTGTGCATGACCCATCTAACATACCGATGTTGCCCGCAGTGTTCAAAGTCCGGCCGTTTAGACAGATTCTGGCGCTGCGGAGGTTGCCTCCATGCTTACTATTGCAGTCGGCAATGTCAATGATACGACTGGCGGCACGGGAAGCACAAGCAGTATTGCACGCGGGTCCATCAGCGGTTCGTCCATACGGGTATGTGGAGTTCCGCCCTCACCTGGTGACCGTTGGCATTCATGGTGAATAACCATCCAAACCACGGGAAAGATCTCAAGTTCTTCGACCGGATCATCCTTACCGAATTGAGAAAGCACCATACGCGCTTCAGCGCACATTCTGCTCCCAAGCTGACCCAAGTCGAACTCAACCTCCTGACTGGCCCGGGCTACGCTGTCTTTGATGCGCGAGGGACGAGCGCGAATCCGTTTGGTACCAAGTGTGCGTGCGAGACGTTTGCGAATGCGCGGTGGAAGCACATGGCAGAGGTGGTAAGGGAGGGGAAGAAGCCGATGGTGTTGGTAAGAGCTTTTATACCTGGAGGTGCGGCGAGGAAGATTGTACTTCAGGCGATCCCGCTGAGTGTGGTGGTTAATGAGGGACAGGGAAAGCGACAAAAGGATTGTGTGGTAGAAAAGTACCTGTTTAACCTGATTTTTACGTGTTGTGGGGATGTAGACCACTGAAGGGAGTGCTTCATGTCGTGGTACAATGTATATCGTTGACAAGCTGAAGGCTACAAGCAACGTGTAAAGCTGTGCCATATGGAGACGAACTCCTCCTGTACTCGATGTCAAAGAACTTATTACATTACGCATGATAAGCATCCATCAAAGTACACTTGTACTGATCACGTGTACAAAGCAAACTATGTTATTACTATTAGTTGTTCCTTTAGCTGCTGCATGGAAAGCATGTCCTCGAGCCTCTACTGGATGGTAATGCGACGCGGTGCTTGCTCGGGAGTCGATTTCGGGAACGTCACAGTCAGAATACCGTTCTCCATCTTTGCCCTCACATCTTCGGCCTACCGTTTTCGTTAGAACCGGATTTCGATATACCATCATTGATCGACGTGCTTACCTTGATGCCAAAGGGAGTTTGCAATGTCCGAGAGAACTTGCCGAAGCGACGCTCACGAACAGCGTACCCCTCCCCCTCATGAGCGTCCGTGGTAGTAGACTCTCCGAGTCCTGACACGGTTAGACGGTTCTGCTGGAGGTCGATAGTGACATCCTCGGGCTTGATCCCGGGCAGTTCAAACGTTGCCATCACGTCGTTCGAATCTTCTGACTCCTTTATGTCCATTCTACAGGAGAAGATACGTTGAGTAAACGGGTGGAATAGAGGAAGGTGTGGAAGACGATGTCACCTTGGACGGAACGATTCAAAATGTTGTGTGGTGTTGGTGCATGCACCTCCTACATCGAGGGAACGGGAAATCCAAGAACGAGCATTGAACGGGTCATTGAAAAGACGGTCAACCTCGGTGAAGGGGTCGTAGCGGAAATGAATCAAGGATGCCATTGCTGAGGAGTTATTTGAGTTGATGAATAGATCGCGCTGGGAGAAGAATTCTGGGGAGGAGCATCGTTTTCAAGCCTTGGGTGCTTTTATACACCCAATCCGCAGACCTATGCAGAGAAATGTCGGACACTCGACATAGTTCGAGCGTATTCCACGACTGGCTGAGTGCCCGTTTTGGTAGTATGTTGCCTGCACTGCTTTCTGGTCCTGTCGTCTTGGTGGACTACTCTCCCCTCCAAACAATGTCACACATTCGGTCTTTCCTCTCGTCGTCAAACGGCTCTGGCTATTACTCCTTCCACATTCCGTGGACCGGGAGAAGGGTGCGCTCATCTCTATCACCGATCCTCTCACAGCACTTCTTCAACATGGGCATGTCAACTCCAATCTTTCCGCCACTGGCCCCTTGTTGGCTTTCCTTCCATGCCCGGGCATGCCTTCCGCATCGGAGGTACCACGGAACTGCTCCTCCAACTTGAAGGTGTTAGTCCGGATGTCATAGCTGTCCAGGGACGTTGGTCGTCTTGCGCTTTCCTAGATCATTGGCGCCGCATTGAAACAGTCTCACCCCTTTTTATTTCTTCCTCATCCAATGTTGCATGTTTCCTTCACATTGACCGTGTCATGTCCGATTTTGTCAAGTGTAACAATTTTTCTACCCCTCGGCTTCCTGCCACGTGCACTCATTGGTATGATTGTTCATCATCATGCAACAAATCCTTTGCAATTCTAGGTGTGTCCCGGTTGTAGGCCTTCCTATGGGCCCAGGTTGTGAGTTGCATTCTGGTATGGTCCTGTCGTGCCCCTTTGTTTCACCTCCTCCTTGTTCCACGTCTCTCCTGTGCATGATTCGGACTCACCTACGCTCTGAAGGCTCGGTCTGCTCTTCATCGCAGAACCCCATCGTTCTCCACATTCCACCGCACTCGCCGACCTCAGGCTCCCCGTGCGCCTCTCCTTTCGCGCAGACTCGGCGCAGTCGGCCCCAGACCGACCTTCCCACAACCAGCAAATCTTACATCTAGATTCGTGCAGAGAACCTCAAACGAAGCTCAACTCACTACAAGCGTTGTTCAAGTTGTTCTTACTAGTTCTCGGTTCACACGTAGACATTCCTTGTAATCGAATTCGTAATACACTCGATTCCTCACTCTCCCGCGACAGAAACCTGATTCATGAAGGTTTGGCAACCGACGGTGTGATTTTTAGCAACGCCTCCATACAGAAGGCTACAATACAGAATAGATTCTTGTATATGCCATACCGGACGAGCGACCAACTTGGGTACGTCCATCTGTCGACGTCATCCCCCAGCTATTTCAGCGTGTTAGTGTTTCCCTTGCCCTTGGCCCCGTCCCTCCTTGCCGCCGCCCGTAGCGGTGATGGTCTTGTCATCGATGTCGTTGAAATACCCTCCGGCCACAGCTTCCTGTCCGTCTTGTCCAGCAGGCTCAGCAGCGACCCGGACATCTCATTGGCCATCGCCCACACCACTCCTCTTTCAACAGCTTACCGGTTCAGGACTCTTGTGAGATACGATATACGCTTGTTCCTCCTTGCAGTGTCTCCGCGCCTTTGTGCGTTTCTGTTCGAGGTATGTCGGCGGAATGTGCGAGTGCAAGGTCTGGCAAGCAATGTGATCAGCGAGATGGCCGATCAATGGAAGCGTACATGTGACGCGTGAGTGCCGAACCATGACAGCAAGCTCGCATCTTTGGTTTTGTTGTGGCGTGAGCACACCTTTGACGAATCGATGACCTCCATAGACAAGTGGGACAGTTCTATTGTGATAGTAGGAAGATCGGTCGGATGTCTGGGTTTCGTAAATGCAGACCACTGGGGAGAGTCGAAAGTAGGAAAGGTCGCGGTTGAGAGATCCTACAGATTATGAAAAGAAATTTCCAGAGCGAAGTTGGATATCCGGATGTGAAACGAATTACTTTGATAGTTTTACTATCCACGGATCGTGTCGCTTTGCAGAAAAGCTTGTGAGTGATAAAGAAATTATATGAATCCAATCCTCGATTATGGGGAGGGCAGTCTGGAGAGTATGTCAGAATGGTCAGCGGTGGCAACAGTGCATAGAATTGGACGTGGAGTGAGCGAAACCGGGAATTATCATGAGAACTAGCCTGAGTGGTTACCTAGTCTACCTGGTAGACCGCTTCAAGACTTCGAGACTTTATGTATGACGTAAGCAAAACCAGTTTGAGTCACGATCGATTGAAGTACACTTCTTCTTCCACTTCCTTCAACTCTATGTTCCACAGTTTCTTCGACAATACGCTCACGCTCCGAAGCCAGATATGCAGACAAACAATCAGACCGGCGGTTTTGAAAATATCTGAGAGAAATTTGGCCGTTTCAGAATCCTTATCATTGGGAGGGCGAACACTGGCAAGACCACTATTCTCCGCGCGATCTGTAACACTACAGAAAACCCGGAAGTCTATGATGGAGAAGGCAAAAAGGGGCGTGTCTGTTTGATACATAGTAGTATGATCCACATGCTGAACTGGCTAATCAAACCGTGCAACTAGATCGATCTGACCCAGGTCGAGGGATCCAGGACGGTCAGTATCACTTGTAACATACTGCACTCGGACTTGACACGCATTTTTACAAATCTACGATAGCGCGGGGAGCATGACATCAACAATGAATTGATTTTCCGGAGCAATGACAAGTTTGTCTTCCATGACTCCCGAGGCTTCGAGGCTGGTTCCGCACATGAATTCCAAAAACTGAAGGATTTCATCGCTGATCATACAAATACGGCATCTCTTAAGAAACGGATTCATGCTATATGGTAACAGGATACAGCATGAGCAGTGCGAGAAAAATAGTGGATTGACTAGTTGCTCTGCATAGGTACTGTATCCCAATGGATAAATTGGATCGAGCAATCCAACGCTCCGAGGAAATATTTTTCAATGAATGTGATCCGAAAAATGGTCAGTTCATTTTGGGAAATGCTTCTTTGAACTCAAAACAACTCATCCAGTGCCTGTCATTGTATTGTTCACTAAATATGATGCATTGCTGCCTGTAGCCATGGGCAAACTATCTGATGATGCTCGAAAACTGCCAATACAGGAGAGGGTATCAAAGGCACAGGAGTTCATGGATGGGATTTTTGACAATGCCAATGTATGGGGTCGTCTCTGTGGAATGAACTATGCACCAAAATATAGTGTTTGGATTGAAGGTATTATTCTATTGTCTGATAAAATGATTCAGCTCATGGAATTTGCCATTATGCAAGGGATGCACAAATCAACTGAGGGTAAATGTGATGCACTGTTGGGAAAAACAGCAGGAGCTTTAAATGATGAAGCATTGCAAATGCTATTTGTGACTGCACAAGAAACAAACATAGCATTATGTATCAAATATGCAATTCGAGAGTGAGTACTGAAAGTCAGATATTTTTCAAGGGCTGATGTAACAATGCCCAAAGTGTGATATATAACATAGACAAGCTGCATCAATCTGCACTTCCAATCCATAGGACCAACAGTATGGATGTCATAGATCTAGCAAGATGGTTCCCCCACTTTTGGGTAAGATGCTTTTAAATAAATTGACTGATAAATAAAAACTGAACATTTGATTCTTATTTTCATTCCACTGAGGGAATTACAGAAAGTGAGTTGTAATTGCACCAAATGGATGAAATCAAATTGACTTGTATTGCTCGGATGCTGCTCTGGAAATGACAGTATGTGAGTTATGCATTATGGAATGTAAAATGTGGCAAAGGCCCGGGGTGGTGATGCTAATGTCACCATATCCATCCATTTTCTACAAATGACAGGATGTGAGTTGTGCATTGTGGAATGTGCTAGAGAGTGGTGATACTGATGTTGCCATGTCCATTCATTCTTTGCAAATGACAGGAAGTGAGTTGTGCATTGTGAAATGTGCCACAGAGTGGTGATGCTGAAGTTGTTGTGTCCATTTCATTCTCCATTATGCTCTATTGTTAGCTTGTGGGTTTTGTTTTGCATCATGAAGTAATTTACATACTAATAATTACCATCATTTTGCCTCATTTTCACATACCAGTGGGTCAGTCATACCTTATTTGCCATTTTTCACATAAACATTTAATATCTTCATTTTTAGCATGTATGTTTATCATATTATGTTTTGATCTTATTATCATTATTGATGTCCATTTTCAACTTGCTTTGCTCTTGATTGGTTTAGTTGGTGAGCTTCACAACACAATGTAATGAATTTATCTATAATATCTCTTTCACTGTCTTTTATTTAATCTAGATCGTGAGTCATATTTCACTGATAAAATGATGGTCACATTCTAAATGTTTATTTTGCATACTTATAGCAGGTGTATAATGGCATATGATAAATATTTATTATACTGATACTAAATGTATATATCCTTTCCAGGAGGTAGGCACTATATTGTTTAATTTAGTTTCACTGTTTAATTCACTAACTACTTGCTAATCTAAGGCAGTATGTTGCATATTACTTTTCATTTCATATTCTGCTCAAAACAATGTTATTGTTTGTAGGATGTGAGTTCCTTCTACATGGTCATATTTTGATATCTGATCAGTGATTGAATGCTATTATTATATGTTGATTTCAGCCTGTAAGTGTTTAATGTACAATTTCAAAGTTGACCATCTTTTATCATTGTTTATAGATGGTAAATTTATTTCATACCATCTGGTTTTCATTTACACATGTCAATTTAATTTATGATTGTCAGACTATTCACAATCATACAGTATGTGAAGTAATTCTGTTGTTTCTTGATTAAAATATTCTATTATTTAGTCCAATCTTAATGCTAAGGATTCTTCAATTCTGAAGCACCATAGTATTGTGAATTTTTCATTATTATCAATTGAAACTGAAACTTATAGATAAATCTTGGTACATGGCAGCAAATTCTTCTAAATGCAATTGGTATATTATAATTTCCACTTATAAATTGTGTTTTGAAAGAAAAGAAAATAATTTTTTACTGTTATACAGATGTACTCCTCATCCTGGAACATTCTTTCCATCTTTTCCATCAAAAGGATTCTCAATCCCTTCAATCTGCTGCTCAAAAATATAAAGAATCAAGCATATCCAAGAAGGTCAAATTAGCAATGAAGAATGTTTTTCATCAGTATGGCAAGGTATGTAGGAAAACAAATAGTATGTAGGTGATGAGGAGTAGCTGAAAAAATACCCCTAGTAACTATACAAAGGGAGGATTTCGGCAGTAATGGCCTCATCAGTTTTCAGCTAGGTAGTTATATACCACACAGACTAGGCACTGTTACAACGGTGTTCTTATGTCAAGTGAATGACATGAGAAAATCTAACCTGATAGATTAGTAACGTGAGATAAATTATATACCAATCAAGTATAATTATACTAGGTACTTTTTGTAATTCTGTTAGGGTTATGCCAAGTTATGCCATTGATTTACTAGGCTCTACTGCACATTTCAAAGGGTCTATGAAATGTGCACTAGCATATGGCAGTATGTATGTATGTATTTGTAATGTATATTCAAAAATATTAAGGCTACTCTCAAAGGTAATCTTATAATATATATACTGTAAAATCCATTAGAGATAGCAAGATATTACAAATTTAATTGGCCTAACTAGCAGTGAAATTTTATCAATGATGCTCAAGATTAAACCAATATATATATAGTAGTGCTCTGAGAAACCACCCTGTATCACGCATTTCTGGGGGTACTTGAAATGCATGGTATAGACCATTTAATTGAGTTCTCTTAAAAAACACCCTATACCACACACTCCCGTGGGTACCTGAAATGCGCAGTATAGACCATTTAATCGAGTTCTCTGAGAAAACACCCTATACTGTGCATTTCTGTGGGTACCTGAAATGTGCAGTATAGACCGTTTTTATGTATCACATTATATGTCAGACCAACTAGCTATGCTTGCTGTCAGGGTATTCAAGACCTAGTTTATTAGCCAATATATGAGTCCATGTCTATCTAATGCTGATCTTCGAACATCAATGTGATCTGCTCTTCAAATCTGCAAAAAGGAAATAGGGCTGTAGTAATGTCATAGTTACATAGTCAATGTAGTCAATGTTGTCACATGTCATCAGCACACTTCTACCAGTAACTACATCAACTACTGTAGTTCCTGCCCTTAGAACAAGTATCTACATAGTAACCCCAAAATAGGATTCATTAACAACAACTACAGCAGTAGATTATGCAACGAGGAGAAATTTTACCATGCAAAGAAGGAACAATGCGAGTTGATGAAGCCACGAATGGGTTGCTGAGGCACCAACCTCCAAATATACCTTAATTACTGCATCACTTTAGCATGATTCAACCACCAGTACTACAACTTGAATCTCTACTAGTACATCTAAACAGACTATAGTCTAAACATTGCAAATGCCACCGTCAGCGGACTCGGAACTTTGAGGCGAGCAAGTTGAGTTTATGGCACCATAAAAGAGCTCACAGTCATGTTAATTTTAATTGCAAGAAGGTGAAGGTGAGGGTGAATACGGATGACTGGTAGGCAAGTGGGTATGGGTGCGCACACGTGAGGATGAGCAGTAATTCTGGCAGGATACTATGAAATGATCACCTTGTATGTCAGGCCAACTTCTCCACTGGCACTGATGAGCTGAATTTCATCTGTGATAAGGAGGGTGAAAGAAATAAGACATGAAATGAGCACAATAATACAATCATTTCGCACACTCACTTGGCTAGGCATACACACGACAATGTCACCTTTCTCCAACAAGCAGAGGTTCATGCTCGTCTTCCCTGTCAGGCTCATGATCTCCTTCCCCCCTTGCACATCCTTGAACTTGCGATGCCATTCCATAACACGTTGGTCTACCATCTCCTGATATGGCTCAATGCGGACAGCTCTTGAGTTGTCCTGCTTGTTCCATAGCTTGAGCAACATGAATTCGGCACATGTCGTCTTTCCACTCCCTATTGGTGCACTGATGAATATGTTTCATCAGACATATAGAGAGCTTGGAAGACTTGTGTCTGGATCTTGTTGAACGTTTGGATCATGTTCGAGTACAGTGGGAACTTCTCAGGGAGAGTGGGATGCTTGAACAAAATGGGAAGCCTCATCTCTGCATGCAACCACCTATCTGATATGATGGTGAGTAGTAGTTGGGAGGCACTGACTCGAACATTGGGACCATGATGGTGACATTTTGCTCATCCTTCATGTACCGCTGACGTAGGACAAACAAATTATGAAAGTGAATGATCTCACCATCAATATCGTCCACCAGAATGAAGAATATATCAGCACTGCCATGGATCTTCTTATCCCAGCAGAAATTGGGAAGGATAGGTAGCTTGATCCCTAGTAAGGAATGCATGATGGGTTGTACTTGTGCCTGTAGTCTGGGAATGGGGGTCACAACAACTCGCAATTGCGTGAAAATAAACATGTACTGAAGTTTGGGGAAGTTATGGACAAGCCAGTGAATGAGGGGGCCAGCGTTGGGGATGCCAATGAGCTCTCCAAGCTCGGGCTGATTCATGTCAAAGTAATGGCTAGAACTTGAATAATGAAATATTCCATCGGCATGTCATTCAGCAGCATCTTGTATACGCATGAACAGTTTGCCATCAGCCTTCCTAATGACTTCCCGAGGTATGCCCTTGAACTGATGGAACGGTGTCATTGAGCCCCCAGGGCCCCCACCTGGTTTGATTAGGTAGGCATGAACGATGTTGAGCACAAAAACGCACACTCACACTTGTTGTTCTGCTATCTTGCATAACGCAAGACACGCCCGAGCCAGCACAGCCCACCCTCACTTCTGACAAATCTCAAACATAGCACGTAGAATACGTCCAGCTGACTGTCGCACGAGCACCATGTCCGCAATTAATGCAAAACCTAAATAACAATAAAACTGTGGTCACAACTCACAGAGGACAAGAGCAGTATTGAGAGACACATCTTCTTGAAGTTTCAGTTGGGATATGTATGTCTGCAGAAGCACCTTGATTTTGGCTGTGGGCCTGTCGATGCTCTCCTTAATGGGAGTAGGCACGCGTTCCAGCAACTTCGCAAGCTCGAGCTTCTCATTGTCACTTTAAAATTGCTATCAGTGGGGTAATCAAACTGAACAAATTGTGAATCACTCATGGGAAGCAACTCTTGTTCAAGAGCACAAAGACTTGGAATAACTCCAGTGCTAATATTGTTGGTTGCAGGTGTTGATTATACATCGCCATTGAGTTATGTGCCACATAGTACTGTGATGCGATGTGACCGAGCTCTATGCTCTGGAAGCAACCAGATGACTGCTCGTACTTGATGAGGTGGCACTTCTCGAGGAGCGCTGCTGCTGAATGAATGATATTGGTGTGCTTCTGAATCAAGCCGTCATCGTCTTCTTGGTAGTCTAATCCGACCCTGTAAAGCCCAGGAGACTTGAGCATGTGCACATACCTGAGAACATTGGTCAGAGAACGGTCCCAATCAAGACAAGAACATGCACAAATACATGTACCCTAACCACTTCACCACTCCGTCATGATTCCTGACCTGGGCCGTCCCAACTTGAAGTATGATCTCTGCATTCAAATTGTCTGCCAACTTCGAGACAAACTGTGACTCAATCAATAGTTGTTGGTTCAAGAGCAAGAGGTAATATTGAAGCTCCGAGTGATTTGTGATAGATTCCTTCGCCATACGTGTCGTACTGCAGTCGTCCGGCACATCCAAGCATCTAGGGGACATTTTGAGAAGATAACTCGACCCATCAACCCTTCTCGGGATTGTAAATCAATGTCCCTTTGATGATGACAGTGTACGATGGAAGGTTGACACCATGCATTGGCAAAAAGCTCCTCTGCCAGAGTCCTGTCCTCCCTTGATACCCCTGCATGATGGATTGCAAATCCAAAGGGTAGTAGATCCCTCAATTGCTATCCTTGACGTTCTCAGCCTCCTCTGTCAGAATCTCCTGAGTGGCTGAGTCAGGTAGCACAAACTGCATGATCGACCCCTTTGTGATAGCCATGTTGCATATGAAGTGAGTGGTCCTGGCGGTTTCCTTATGAGAATGGACAAAGACGGATAATGATTTCGCTATCAACTAAGTGGCACAATGATGGAGAGAATTTTGGCACTGCTGTGGATCTTCTCATCCCAGTGGAAATTGGGAAGGATGGACAAATAGATCTGGAGGGAATGCATGATGGATTGTACTTGACCCTGTAGTCTGGGAATGGTAGGTCATGACAGCTCACAATCACATGAAAATAAACACTTACTGAAGTTTGGGGAAGTTGTGGATGAGTCGGTGAATGAGGCAGCTGGTGTTGGAGCTCTCCAAGCTCAGGTGGATTTGAATCAAAATAATGGTACCATGGCTAGAATAATGAAGCATCATGTTAGTACATCATTCAGCGATGTCTTGTATATGCATGGAATGTTCCCCTTCATGACTTCCTGAGGCACCCCCTTGAATTGATGGAGCAGAGTCATTGAGCCCCACCTGGTTCGATCAGCTAAGTATGGTTGGAGTTGAGCACAAAAACTGCATTTATATTCATCATTCCACCATCTTATACAACACAAGACATGCCCAAGCTGGCACAGCCCACCCTCGCTTCAGACAAATCATGGCACATAGAATATGTCCAGCCGACTGCTGCCCAAATACCAAACACCATGTCCACAACTAATGTAAAACCTAAATAAAAATGAAACTGTGGTCGAGAGTTGCAGAGGATGAGAACAAGATTACAGACACACCTTTGAGCTTTGGTTATAATATATATATATTTGCAGAAGCATGCTGATTTTAGCCGTGGGCTCATCAACGCCCTCCTTGACAGGAATAGGCACATGTTCCAGCAACTTTGCAAGCTTGAGCTTCACATCTTGTCAGACCCTTGAAACTGCTGTAAGCAGGGTAATCAAACAGGATAACTTATAGATTACTCATGAAAAGTGACTTGAATTCATTTGAGAGCGTAAAGACTCAGAATAACTCTAATGGAGACATCTTTGATTGCAGGTGCTGATTGTACGTGGCAATCAAGTTGTGTGTCACATATAATGCAATGTGACCAACTCAGAGCTCTGTGCCCTGGAATCGACTAAAAGACCACTCGTACTTCATGAGGTAGCACTTTTCGAGGAGCACTGCTGCTGAATGAATGATGTCAGCGCGCTTCTGAATCAAGCCACCGTCATCCTCTTGGTAGTCGACTCTAACCCTGTATAGCCCAGGGGGCTTGAGCATGCGCACATACCTGAGGATGTCAGTCAGAGAATGGTCCCAAATCAAAATGAGAACACTTACAAAGCATCAGGGGAATGGTGAAGAGCTGATATAACCAGATAGTTGTGATAAATATCTATTATTATATCATGAAAATAATAAGTATTTATAATCACTGGAAAAGGATATTCATACTGAAAGCATATGAACTATACTGATATGTATCCATTATCAAGCTGGCTGATGACTAGTAAATAACCATTTATATATCATTTAGACACAGAAAAACAATTCATTATCATATAGTGGTCTATTATCACCACTCTGATGGTTCATGAATATATAGTATCAACAAATGATCATGCAATTACCCTTATGCAAAATACAGACATCTACTTATACACATGGCCAAGCTTGATCAAATGTTGGACATCTGGCTATATTATCACCAAGCATACCAACTCTCTCAACCAATATAATCCAATGCCTTTAGATGTCAGAATGACTACAAATCTACAACAACTAGGCCAAAGGCAATGAAGGAAACCACCTGCAAGATATATAAGTAAGAGCCTAAGCCCAGCCACCCATCTAGCCTAGTACTAATCATTTCACTCAGACATTATCATTTTCCATATACCAGTGAGTGCTACTACAAGTCTACAACCCAAAGCCTACTACAACTTATTATAATAGAGAAGGCTGCTAGGACAGGTTATAAGATCACTAGTACCTGCCAGTGTACTACTACCTGAGACTTCAAGTTAAATCTACTAGCTTGACTCAGATAGTACAGCATGGATATAATAGAGCGGCATAGCTTAGTATAGGCCACCACTGGCAGGTGCATAGTAGTACTAGTACAAACCCTGCCACATCAGCACTGTATCATGATATGAAGCACAAGGTCAACATCATGATACCTATTCCACTTGCCCTCCCTGCAAAACATCCTCCACAGACATACTAGTACTAGCCATTCCATCTGCATAACTCTCTTGTTCTACCTTCATCACTTCTTCATCACCAGCATCCTGCTTTCTTGTCAAATTGCAAATGACTCTGGAAGACTGGAACTACTACTAGGTGAATCTTGAGCAGTTTCTGCCTTGTGAGCATCCAAGTTCATTCAACAAAGCATTGGAATTGCTGACACCTGTGACCTAGTAGCATCATGATGATGGTAGGGTTCAGAGCAGCCACTCATAACTACTTCCAGAGCCCCAGCAACTCTGCCTGTGGGAGTGCTGGTTCATCCAAGTTGTCCACTTGTGTGGCCATATGCTCATCCATGTCTGGGTTATTGAACAATGTAAGCAGAGAAAGAGATCCACTCCACAATTTGAATCCAAAAAGAGCTACATACAACTTGAATATCAATGGAACAATAACAAGTAACCAATGTGGAGGATGTATGGTGAATGCCTGCAACTTCTGCATGCATCAATGCCAGTGTAGAACTTTGCTGTGGAATGGGGACAAACAGGTGAAAGGTGAGGGTGGTTGCAAAGCTATCAGGGAATCATCTGGCATAGGCATTGACATTTCATTTCAGAAGTGTCAACAAGAGCACTCCACACCTCCTCATCCTGTGTAAAACAAAGATCAGGAGAACCAGGAAGTATTGTGTATCATGCTGTTGTTGCTAGAGGGGGAACAAAGGAAACTGTAATGAGAATGTATAACCTCATCTGTGCTCATCCATTAAGGAAAATGTAGGACCATTTCCATGGTATTGGGTCTGTGTTCAGATGATTCATTGCCCACTAAAGACATAGATGTAATGGGTAAATCAACATCTCCAGTCCCAACTTAAGTTAGATCGCACATGGACACAGCAATGGATTGAAGCCCATGCCCAACCATTGCGACTGGCACTCCGGGCCTGAGCCCATCACAGTAGTGGCACCCACCCAGTTGGTTTGTAAACCCAACCTTGCATCATTATCCTTGCTGTAATGGGAGAAACAAGCATTCCAGAGCTCAATTTGATGGTGGACTTTTCGAGAAGCTCCTCGCTCTTGTCAGGTCTCAAACTCATGTCGTTCATTGAAGAATCTATATTGAATCCTTCATCAGGGAACAATACTGAGGGCCTTGTTAGCCAACTCTCAGCTGGGACCTCAGTCTCCTACTGACAGTTCCAATGTCCAGGATGGTGGCATACTAAGAATGATGGGGTAGTGGTAGTTACAGTTTCGTGTGATGAATAGAATGTGAGATTATCTGACGGTCTATGGCGTCACTGCTCAAAAGGTCAATGCTCCAGGATCCTTGGCCATATGCAGACATCTCTGATTGCAGAGTGGGAGGACACAAGGTTGATTCACCATTTTCAGCTATGGCTGAAAAAGATTGGAAACTAGTAAAAGTGAGTTTAGAAGTGTATTTGTCCCACCTGTAGGGGCCAGAGGTGTACCTGAAGCAGGCAATGAACTGGAAGCTACATTCAGAACAGAAATCATTGGTGAGGATAGCTTATCATGATCGTACTGGATCGTCGAAGCCCAAATATTACCTCAAGGAGATATGATGTTCTGTATTTCAGGGTGGGCATTGCATACTAAAGAATTAATCCAAGTACTCTGGAGAGTGAGCAGCCAGCCACACTACCATCACAACACACATGTCCTCCCAGTACACTTCTGCCCTGTCTCCCTCGCTTTCGTCGCTGTGCCTGTCCCTCAGGCTGTCCCCTTGGTCTTCTTTGTGCAAACCTGGTGCACAGAACCTCCACCAACCTCATCAAACCAGAGTGCCAATAAATGCAAACATGCAAACTGCTTAGAGGGTGAGTGCAGAGTGGAGTGATTGGCTTGATGACAAGAGCGCAAAGCGATGTCGAGTCTTCGCTTGCACCCTGAGTGGTGTTTCATTATCGGGGTCATAGTAGATGGGTGTGGTGTTATGGTGATGTGAAGAGAGTTCAAGCACTCGCAACTTGAAGCCACCCTGGACGCATATGCGGTAGAGACACAGCGCAGCAGTGCCAAATGGATGTTCCTCCTTGTCTGCAAGGGACAATTAGGCTGTCACCAACCCTTCTTCTCCTTCCTCTTGTTCGCTCTCGGACACATCTGCAAGCAATTTGGTGGCAACAACACAGTCTATGGTCACCTGCATGCTGGAGTAGGTGAGGCGGTGGTCCCTGTGCTGCATGAGCTGGAACAAGAATGATGGCAACAGTGCTCCCGTGAGGGGTACGACCCATTCCATATCAATCGTTTCTGAGCATGGTCCACTGTTGCAGGCATCATGCAAGGGGTCTGGGTGGGAGAGCAGTCAGTGCCAGGAGTTGTTGCTTGGGGTGAAAGTCTGTTATGGGAGGGTGCCAGTGGGGCATATGAGCAAGTTCAGAAGGGCAGGTGATTGCGGAAATCAGCTGGCGGACGTTGTCACACTGGATCCAGGTTGTAGACTCGGAGAGAGCGACTCGAAGGGATGAAAATGGCATGAGTGAAGATGCAGGACAGTAAAACATACTAAAGAACATGTGGGTGAATTGGTCGTGGGGGGCGGGAACTACTCGTACCTTTCACTCCTCGTTCTCCAAAATGGTGAAAGTACTGTATATGTCAGTGTTCCAAAGTTGCCCAGTGGCAATCAAGTGTTGCAATGCTGTTGAAGAATTGTTGTCGAGTCAGCAAACGAATCCATAAATAGATGGAAAAAGAGTGCATACGTGTGTCATGACTCATCAAGTTTAAAACAGATATCCCCTCTGTGGACATGCATATAGCAGTGTGGTGGCAGACAATAAACAGGCTGCTGAATGAAATAGAGCACTGGGAGCAGGGGATGGTGACAGTGAAGGAGAGCGTGAGGGATCAGATAGGCAATTCTAGTTCTTGAGGCATAGAGAGGAAGATGTTATTGGTGGTGGAACTGCTTTCTGCTGCACTTCGTGTTCTGTTGAAGAACTTTCTGGGGAGTAACATAGATAGGCCATGCTTGTGAGGTTCAACGATGTGCGTGGCGGCCATCGGAGGAGAGACTAGGGAGGAAGAGATGATGCCTTACTGGAACCGCTCCGCGAACACTTTCGTGTGTCACATATGCCAGTCCATGTAGAATAATGAGCTGCAGGACTGCATCACAGGAAAAAGCAGGCAAAGACAAGTATACAAGCTGCTGCAGCGGACAACGTTACAAAGCACTCACCTCAAACATGCTGAAAATAAAGTTGTATGATTTTTTCTGTCCTCTCAAAGTATCTTGAGATGTGGCTCATTGTATAGGGCTGGAGTAGTATACATCCAGGCATGAACTTGGAGAGTCCCCCAGCATCTACATCATGGAACAGGTGTGTTAGGCGTGAAAAAAGGGGGGCAAAGCACAGGGAGACATGCCTCGAAAGTACTGCTCAAGGGTGTTATGATGTCCATCAAATACCAGTTGTACCATTGGTAAAACTCATGTACTTACACCACCCTGGTATGATGTTTCCTTCATAATAACAAGCCTCCATCTTAGTTCCACCGTCCCGCTCCTTGCAATGAAAGACATGCTGTCCCTGAATGATCCTAAGCTCCCTGCGTTTCCTCCTACTTGCTATCCTCGCAGGCTCGCAAGCATCTAACTCATCGTTCATCAATGGAAGAGATAGGGCAGACACAAATTCAGATTCATGCATGCTTTTGATGACGTCGCATGTTCTGGTGGGGGCGTGAGAGACTGTGTGGACAAGGGGAGAAAAGGGCTTTACATCTGGGGGAGAGTGAGGGATATGAAAGTGGCCTAGGACGAGGGATGAAAACAGGTAGTAGCCTGGTATGAATTTGACACAACCAGCGTGGACTAGCTTGACCTCCAAGTTAACTAAGTATGCAACTTACGAAGCACGTAAATTTCCCATGGATCACCAAGCATGGCTGAACAAATCTGTGGGTACTAAACCAAGCTTGAATGTTCATTCGTTTTCTATCATATCCCCTGAGTTCATCCATCTCCCCCAGGTCCCCTCCACCACCAAGAGCAATGGTGCAGGAATGGATGACACCGACCCCATGGCCAGCACCAGGCTAACCTCAAACAGTTTTGAGACTTTCCAACTACCAAATACCTCCAATTAGCTGAATAATGTATTCCCTCTCCACTTTTCATCTTGAACAGCTTCAAGTTAGACTCAGCCTAATTTTTTTCTTCTAGGTAACCCAGATGGCCTTCCCATTGGCCAGCACTGGTCCTAAACCAAACGGCATCCCTATACTACCCAATACGTCTATCCCAGCAGGCGCTAACCCTTCTCACCCACAGAGCTTTACTTCACTTATGCAAGGTCAGCGTTTGGCCACTCCCCAGCATCTCCCACTCTCCACAGAATCCCCAGTGGAAACCTTGGTCCAAATCCGCAGCACCCAATGCCTCCCCCACATGGCCCACACGAGAATGCTTCTGTCAGACACCAATATTTGCACCGTTCCGTCCACTTAGACTCCACCATTTTAAACAGGTAGATCCCCCAGTCAGCCTGGATCTCCTGAGCAGATGGTACAGTGAATCCCATCCACGGTGGACCATTAGACTCCTGTCAACCATCAGGTGGCCTTCTCAATGCTGAACTCACTCGTATGCCCACTGCTCTGCTTACCACGTCAAGCAGGAACTGGGCCTGTTTGACGGGGAATCGATGTCACTACGATAGATGAAAGAGTAATTGTTCTTTTTTTTCCACTCAAAGCTCTATTGATGTGAGTACTTTGTCTCATAGCCATCTTCTCAATCATCTCCTTTTATTATTTCCCTCTTTTTTTATGTCTCATCATAGTACTTATGGCAGCATTCAAAGTTCCAGATTCTAGATCCAACCCGACTTGCAATCAACTCATGAGAAGACACCAAAAATCCTACCAGATCACTTTGTCTACCTTGATCTCTCCTTTTTTTTCTTTAGATAGGTTAGCAATAGCCTGATCGAGGTGATTGAGGTGAACAAGAATGTAAAAATAACTTCAAATTTGACAAAAGTGAGTAACCTGATCTCCTGGAAGGGTGTAGGATTGATACACGAGACGAACTCAGTGGAATTGGTTGCTGATAGAACAATAAAATAGGGGTATGTGTTCGGATAAGGAAGTAGTTCAAAAGGAGTCGATGCTTACACAGGCTGTCCCAATAGACAGGGTTAACCCAGGGAATGTATCCCCAGATTTGCAGAAAGGATACGAGGGTCCAGATTGGTAACGACAGGCATAGTACTTGGATTGACATGTTAACATGCTCTGTATGCATTCTAGTTGTGTCAGCCTTTACCCTTAAGGCAAGAACAGAAGTAAAGCCAGCAGAATGGCTCTATCCACAAACACAAGGAGATGGGTTGTGAAAAATATGCACATACCTTTGGATTGCAAGTTATAGGCACAGGTTGTGTTGTCGGTGATTCCAGGGGTGGGGGTTAAGATGGACAAGTGATGGATATGAATGAGGATGTATCTGGCATGGGTTACCAGGGATAGATCAGAGGAATGAACTAAATTGATTCCTTGAACCTGGCCATACCATGACTAACCTTGTGGACAGCATGGTTCATCATCATTGTACGTGTCCCAGTTTGGGTGACGCTGCTGTGATCTTTGTCTGTATCCTTGATCACTGTGTCTATAGCTATCGTTGTCATAGTGGTTGCGGTCGTCATCATGGCCTCAGAATCCTCCGTGATTGTGTCGTTTTAGGTGGTTTTCTCTGTGCATGTGCTGCAAGTTGAGTTGGTGTCCAAGGGAGTAGACGGGCACTAGTGGGCCTGCTAGCACTGGCTGCATATAAGGTAACATTGCTGGTAAATAGGCAGTATTTGGGTGGGTGCTGATGATGATGACGAGCTTACATAGAAAGCAAGAGAGTCCTCGAGTGTGGTGTGGGAGAAATTGAGGATACAGGCATGCTTATTGGGTGTGGCCAGAGAATAGGAGTCCAGAGAGCACTCGTCAAATTGACCAATATGTCATGACATTGACTAGCGACGCTGACGAGTAGTAAGTGAGGCCATCAACATCAAAAATGGTGCAAGTGCTTGAGAACGAAGGTCGGTGCTACTTACATACAGCATTGGTTGGCAGGGTCAACCAAGGCATCCACACACAGGTGGGTGGAGATGTAACACCCCCCATTGCTTAGCAGAACCTTGTCCTCATTTCATTGCAAGTGGAGGATAATCACTTTCATTGTGCCGCTCAGGCTGGTGTTTGGGGGGAGAGATGGGGGGACCAGCCAAGTACCTACTATCACTTGGTCGCAAACCATTGAAACATACCGTTCAGTGCTGCACCAACATGCAGCCTAGCATTTGACAGAACAGGATCACTCCCGCCCAACTCGGAAATTTTGATTCGCAAAATCACCTATCTTCTCTATGATGCATGGACCAGCCACCTGAATGAAAGATACCAAAAAAGAAACTTGACTAATTGAGAACACTTTGACAATAACTGTCAGTTTTTATTCAAAGTGCACGGTTGTTGTGCCTACCCATCGATCCCAACAAACCACTGGCAGGCTTCATCAGCACTAATGAGATTTCACAAAGAGGCACAACGGTGTGGATACCGTTCAGATGACCAGCCAGCTGTTATAGGGCATGAAGTTGACTGAGAAGTAAATTCGTTTTTCAGGGCGTTCTCAGTGACTGATGATCAACGAACATACCTAACATTTCTGAAATTGCAGAACCCAGCGATGAAGCATCAGGGAAAACCTCCTGTGGATAATTCCCAGAAATAGTTGATAATTTCATGTTTTTTCTACTTTTTTCTACTTTTTTTCTACTTTTTGCACTTTTTTTTTAAAGAATTTCTTTGTAATTCCTAGCCCCCTCTGAAATTATCTATGTTTTTTTTATATATTTACTGTAATTAGTGTATTATTTTATGTCAAAAGATATGTAATTCAGTGTAAATATAAGAAGTTTTTCAAGCTATTTGGATGTTATCTCCAACTTATAGTATAAAATCTGCTACAATATCTCAAAAGATATTATGCAATTCACATCTATTCAATGAAATGATACTGGTTTGAAAGGGAGATGATTTCATACAAAAGCTGATAATCTCCTGTGATAATCATTTCTCACTACATATACAAAAACAACTCCACACACTACTACTTTAATACTATCACTCTACAATGAAAATACCAACAAATCATCTACAACGACAGAAGAAAAACAAGTTAGTATAAAAGCAAACACTAATGCATAATCACTTACCATTGTACTAAATCATCTAGAGCAAAAGGAAGAAAATAAATCACTAATGAATCACGAATCAAACATATAAACTTACCCAGTACACTTAAATCATCTACAATGACACAAACAAGAACAAGTTAGTACAAAAGACAAACACTAATTTGTAAACACTTACCATTGTGCTAGATCATCTATAGAGCAAAAGGAAAAAAAGTGACATTAATAAGCCATGAATCAAATGTATAAACTTACCATGAGTGGTATTAGTAGTAGTACATAGAGTATGATAAGTAAATTGTGGCAAGTTGTATGTTGAGTATGGTGAATGGGGATGGTACAAATCAGAAAGAAAGAGTGTGTGAGAAAAAATCTGAGAGGTGCATCGTTTATATAATGCGAGTGGTACAAATAGAGACAAATAGTGTACTTGCATGTTTTGAGTACTTGTCCATTTTGGTCAATCTGTAAGTCACGACGCGAACCCACTCCACAGCACATCTATGTGCATGCAAAGCCACGTGCGACAATGTGACAACAACGACTCGTCCCCACTCCCTTTCCCCCACTCCCTCTCCCTCTGGACGACCTGACAATGTGATGACGTCGACACAGCATCGCTGCAATGGCAATGACGACGACATTGACGACGCATGCACCAACGCGATGATGACAATGTCGTCATCTCCCTCTCCCTCTCCCCCTCTTCTTCCCTCTCCCCCTCTCCCTCCCCCTCCCCCTCTCCTCTGGACAACACGACAACACAAAGACACACATGCCGACGCAACGATGATGACGTCATCGTCCCCCCCTCCCTCTCCCTCCCCCTCCCCTCCTGACAACGCCGTGTCCCTCTCCCCCTCTCCTGGACAACGCGACGATGCACACAACAGCAACGTGATGACATCGACATCGAATATTTGTAAAATATATGTATTAGTGTAGAATACATGTAATTTTAACTAATGTGAACTAATTTCAACCAGTTGAATATTTGTAAAATATCAACAATAGCTTAGAATACATGTAATTTCACCTAATGTCAACTAATTTCAACTAATTATTGGATGCCAGTGTCCAAAGTTGGAACTAATTTTTACATTAATCGGATAGGATCCAGCAGAGATATGACCATTTTCGAGTGACACATCAAATCTCGACTTGATCTATGTGCAAATCGCACTCGATCCTATGTGATTCATGTTTCGATGCCAGCAGACTATATTTAGAGAACACATAGGGCTACCATTCGAGGTATAGATCGCACAGATCAACCGATTATTGATCAATCTATCCTACTTCTCGAGTCAAAATAGTACATATCTAGTAGATTATAGGTCATATGTGTCATTTTTAACTCAAATGATATGCATGCATGTATGTATTATCATGATTGGAGGTATCAATAACCACTTTGATGTTGATATCATGATATAACCTTGCACAAATCTCAAAACTTCGAAACACTAATTATTTGGTACATATTGCAGCATCATTCAAGTTGTCAGATGTAAAGTAGTATGCCTTGCATGGTATTCAATCAAAGTCCTTGTCAATTGTGGTACAGGCTATGTTCTAGCCACAGTCTACAGGTCCAAGTCATGACTCGGAACTGGTGGGTTTGGTGGGTATACCCACCATGGGTATGGATATGGGTACCAATCTCATGTACCCACAACAAAACCCATACCCATGAGTGTGGGTGTGGGTTTTGTGTGGGTATGGGTGTGGGTATGGGCTAGGATACCCATGGGTTCACCCATGCAGAACCCTAGAAATATCAGATGGTTGAAATACTGAAGAATGTAGAGTAAATGTTGTTAGAATGACCATCAGACTGTTGTCCATGGCATGGATGTGGCATTTCAAGGGACAAGTTGTGGAAGATTTGTGAGTGTACTTATGTAAAAGGTATGGAGTCCAACTTGAACCTTAGCATCACGAAATCAATGAGAGTTTGACAAAGGTTTATATATCATTTTCATACATGCCAAGTCTATCCTTATCCATCACTCTGATACAGCATCATATCAAGTAAAATAATCACAGGCAGACTAGATGAATGACCATCTCTCTTCATCATCTCTTTGATCTGTGCTCAGATATTCCAATGAGATAAATTTGATCTAATCTGTCTATAGCTGCAGGGAATGACAAGCCATGTAGTATATATGAACAGGTTAGTCAGTCAGTCTAACTTGATCAGAATTCTCTGGCAACTGCAAGTATGGAATTCCATTATATATAATACCAGCACTATCAGTATGATCAATTTGACCAAGTCCATCAATGAGCCACAGTGGCATAATTACTCTATCTTTTGCTAGGCTTGACCAGAACCTTCATCATGTGGTACATATGGACAAACTAATCAGTCAGTCATACTTGACCAGCATTCTCTGTCAACTGCAAGTGTGGAAATCCATTATGTATAATACCAGTGCTGTCAGTGTGAGCAATTTGACCAAGTCTATCAATGAGCCACAATCATTCTATCCTTTGCCAGGGTTGACCAGAACCATCATATTGTGGTGCATATGGACAAACTGATCAATCAGTCATACTTGACCAGCATTCTCTGGCAACTGCAAGTGTGGAATTCCATTATACATAATATCAGCACTATCAGCATGATCAATTTGACCAAGTCCATCAATGAGCCACAATCATTATACCCTTTTCCAGGCTTGACCAGAATCTTCACCATGTAGTACATATGGACAAATTGATCAGTCAGTCAAACTTGATCAGGATTCTCCATCAACTGCAAGCATGGAAGTCCATTATGTACAATACCAGCACTGTCAGTGTGATCAATTTGACTAGCTTCATCATAGGCCATAATCTTTATTTCATTTGCCAGGTTTGAACAGAATTCACCATTAGTATATATGGACAGAATGATCAGTTTTCAGATCTTGATCATGGCCATACCCAGCTCCAACCACTGACAAACTTGACAACTTTCCACCACCAGTACTTTCCTTGTCTGTATAGACCATCTCTACCTTGTGCTATAATGTCAGCCAGTGGGAGAATTTGATAACCTACATAGACAACCATATTTATTGATTAGGAAGTTGTTTTGGGCTGATACATGATGCTCGTATGCCTTCAGCACCAGCTTGGTACAGTAAACCTCATCTGGTTATAACAGAGCATGACATTATTGGATCGTGAAAATCAAATTGACCATAACAGGGATCATAAGAACTAAGTAGATGAGAAAGCCATAGCCATAGCTGCAGCCCTCTCTTTCTGTTCGGCACACTTCTCACAAATTCTAGCCAGAGTGCTGTTCTTAGATGGCAAGCACTCAATGTTCATGTACAGCGGGAATACCTGTCTGTTCCTGGCAGTCAGCGGCAAAGGTATAAGATAAAATCATAGAAGGATACCAGTTCCACCACATCAACAGTTGGTTGACTTTGTCTTTTTCCTCAGGATCACCTAGCAAATCCATGAGGCTAGAATAAAACTGCTCAGAATCAGTCACAAGGTCAGTGCAGGAAAATACCTGAGCAGAAGTAAGGGTGAAACATGTCTGGAAAATAAACAATGACTTAGTTAAGTCTGTCGGGCATGCTGTCAATGAAACTGGAACAAACCTGCATGGCAACATATGTGATTGATGCTTTAGTTACAGCACGCATACCATGGATATGCATGTTGCCTGAATGAGTTGCCTTGGGTTCTTGGTCAACAGAGCTTGGAGACATAAAAATATGTTTGAAGAAATAGTACCCAGGAGAATCATTGTGGTTGGTGTAGTTGGGTTCGGCAAGGGGAGGGATCAGGAATGTTTCCCTGATCTGAATTGAGATCACTTGGTTCTCAATGATGACATTGGTTTTGTTCAGATCTGGTTAAGAATCTGAACAATCTGGTTGTTTTGGATGTCCTCCAAGATTCTGATTTCTTTGAGGCTAGGCTGTCTGGTAAAGAACTCTGGTTCTTTGGTAGTATTATCACCCCAACTGGTTTGTTCCCACTGTTGGTCTTCCCAGGGGTTCCTGCTTCATTTGTGTTCGCTACTGGAACAGGATCTATCAGTTTCTTTACTTTGAACTGGAAGGTGCAACCGTTCAGAAATAGGTCGATTTTGAAGCCTTCTCCTTCTTCTGTAGCTCAGTAGAAGAGGTAGGTGCTGACAGTGAAGACATACAAAAATACAAAGATTGAGGTGAAGTAAACCAAGATCTCGATCATGGAAGGAGAGGGGTGATTCTCATGTAGAGACCAACGACCCTATTCAACTGCTGTTGAGAAAAGTGAAATGTCATGAGCGTTTCCATTGTGTCGAGCCTGAGGGAACCAGAGGTTTTGCAATGTTACTTGTTGTTCCTAGATTGCCACCACTATCTGTTTTCCAAGGAGGGATAGATATTACCCATGTGCATCACAGGTATCATGCGAACCTGAGACAACAATTACGCTTGTTCTGAAGCGTGCACTGATCCACTATGTGCAGGGTAGGGATTGATACTTTTTTGAGCAAGTAGCCATGTCCTCTCGAATGAGGTCAAAGCACTACCAAAGTGAACTCGATTGTGAGAAGTACGATCTCAGCAGATACCACGGCTATTGAGTGGTATACTCATCTGGTAACGGTAGAACCGGCTCTTAACTGAGCAAGCGATTTCCTTAACCCTGGAATCCGGGTATGATACAGCAAGGTGGTAAAGAGTTGGTGTCTCGTGTACCAGAGACAGGTGAGGTGAGTAGAAGATAAAAGTCTAGTTCTTATGAAGGCAACCCTTAACTCAATACTGAGCTCTAGGCATCTCACACAAAATACTAGGAAAGAGGGGACAAGTCCAAGTAAGGGGAATCCCAACTAGAACTAGACTGGCTAGTTTGGTTGGATGTATTCAGTTTATATACTATGCATACATGTGCACAGACCATGCTGTGTCTAACGATAAGCTATCTACTATGACTATATAAGTATAGAGTGTTCACATGACTGTGAGAGAGTTCTCAGGAATGTGGGAGGCTTCTGATAAGCTGTCGATGAAGTCATAGATAAGTAAAGGTACCAGGTTATGTGATCATGTCATGTGACCAGATAAGCGCTGGGGTGTCAAGATAAGATAAGGGATGTTGTGTGACTGATAAGATAAGATAAGGTCACGTGACTCGAACTTGGATAAATTATTGAGATTTGTAATAGACCCTGTCCATTTATCTATAGATCTGCCACACCTTGCTGTTACCTGCAGGTCCCTGGCCTTCTTTCATCTTCTCACAGTAGGCAGTGCTGCCACACACATGCACATCACGCATGCGCCACACCACGTTGTTGCATCTCGATAGCTTTATATATAGCCTTATATAGTATATGCCGGCCCTTAACTTGTGGATCCATGCACCATGTAGATTAGTATATATAGGGTGCACCCACAAAGCCAAGACTCCCTAGTCTTGATCTTCTAAGGTCTTAGCTAGTCCAATAGCACTAGTTTCACCTGTCATTGAACGTTAGACTCCACCAGCGAGTCTTTACTTTTATCTTCGAGTTCATCTTCCACATCCCTATTGCTGCCTACTTGGGTTTCACCCTTGTATGCTCATTGACATTGCCATCGCTGTATAGCTAAGATGGTGGTCCATAGTCAAACCCACCTAGCAAACACTGATAGGCACATCCTTGAGCACATCTCTCTTCCAACAACCTCCATATAGGTCTTCCTGATAGCATTCGCTACACTTCCAAAGCTGCATACTATGGAAACACCTCACATGACTCATGCAAACATTGGTCATATGTATTTTCTGTTTTAAAATATGTCTCAGATACTTACGTCTGCACAGGTTCAACGACTGTTTTAAATCCTAGTATGGGATCAGGCATTCACTGTGTGCAAATCATCTAATCTTTGCATGCAGGTAAAGCAAAAGCACAGTCCATAATTGCCAATAAACGAACTCAGCCACAGTTTACCAACAGATCAGGTATTTATTTCAACATTGAACATTCTTGACTATCATCGACCACTTATTCAAGTACAGGATATAAAAAATGGGGATATGATGACCTCCCAGACCCTGAATCTCACTATGCAAGTCTACAACACTTGCATAACATGAATGAAGTCACTGTCCAAGGACCTGACGTCTTTGACAACTATGGCACCTTCATCTATGCCACTGAATATGAGGACAAACTCCAAGATGGAGACATTGTTGAAGTGAATGCCATTTTGAAATTGTGTGTAACACTCTTGAATTTTTTTTTGGGACTTCGAGATAATAACTTGGACTTTTTTTTACTATAGAGTAACATTTAGCCCAAGCATGAAAGATCCAAACAGATCACGAATCTATCAAATAATCCTAAAAACATTGAAAATCATGCCATATGGTGATTACTATATTGCAGGGGACTTCCTGGATCAGCCTCAAACTGACGGCCAATCACCTTCAAAAAAATCAGCAGATAACATTGCACGCAACATGGAGCTGGATGATTGAAAATTCTATCTTCACTGAATATAACTGTTGCATATATCAATAGTGACTGTCACTAGGACAATTCATGTATATCATAGTTATAATAATCAAAGGTTCTTTGAATGTGTAAGATTTGGTATCCGCTCCACTGCTAATTTTCATTAACTGCCACATGATTGGATGGAGTCGGGGATTTGGTGCTTGGTGCTGCTACAATTGGATAGTTATACATTGTTAGCATATGCATTATAAGCATATCAACTGTAATGGTGTGAGGTGCCTAGTACCATGTTGGTGCAAAGGGTCACCTTCACACTATGCTTCTAGACTATGCTTTCTTTCTATAACACTATCATTCCCTCTTATATCACTATGATTTCAATACTTCTATACCTTGACTATATCTTTGCACTATACTTCCACATTATACTTTACCATGATGACTATAGTTTCTATGGGACACTATACTATTATTCCATACTTTGACCTATAGAAAATATTGACCAATCTAATGCTTACATATATTGCTAGCTTTTTGTAATCATTTATGAGATTGAAAGTTGATAATATGATATTTATAACAATAAAATCTAGGTCCCCACAGATCTGTGACAAGCTATGATAACACAATTTCACAATCATATCTTAGCATGATATAAAGGGCTGGAAAAGATGCTTGAACTTGTTTAGCTACTTTTACCTATCTCTTCTTTTCTTACTACCCTTCCCAACCTTTCTCTATTTCTTTTACTTCCTTTTCTATTTACTACTCTTCCCTATCTGCTACTTTTTTCTACCTGCTAACAGTACTTTTTTCATTTACTACTCTTTACTACTGTTTTTTTTATCTCCCTCACTATCCTTTCCATCTACTATTTTTGCTTATCTTTACTATCCTTTTCATTTGCTAATTTCTTCACTACTCTTCACTACCCTTCCTTATCTCCTTCACTACCCTTCCTATCTACTATTTTTCCCTATTTCTTACAACTCTTTTCATTTGCTAATTTCTTCACTACTCTTCACTACTTTTCCTTATCTTCCTTACTACCTCTTCCACCTGCTATTTTTCCCTTTTCTTACTAACCTTTTCATTTGCTAATTTCTTTACTACTCTTTCCAACTGAACTATTCTTCTTTACTCTTCTTTATTTTTCATTCTCACTATTTTTTTAATTTGCTAAATTCTTCATAACCCTTCCCAACTTTTCTCTATTCCTCTCACTACTCTTTTCACTACTAATTGTAATTGCTACCCTTTCCATTCTCCTTACTTTCATTCACACTTTTCCTTGCTGCACTTGCCTCTCTTCTTTTTTATTACCCTTCTTGATCTCTAAACAAACATTTCACTACCCTTCTCAAATTTTCTCCATTTCTTTTACTATCCTTCTCTATCTTCCTCACTAATCTTTTCATTTGCTCCTAACCCCACTTACTATCCTTCTCACCTGGCTACTTTTCTCTAACTCTCTCACTACACTTCTCTATCTGCTACTTTCCTTGCTACCACTACCCTTCCTCACTCTACTTTTCACCTAGTGCTCTTCTCTATTTCCCTAACTAACCTTTCCATTCACTACTCTTTCAGTAACTTTTTCTTTTTCTATTTACTACTACTCTTCCTTATCTTCCTCACTATTTTTTCTTGCTGTACTTTCTGACCAGTACCTCACTACTCTTTCTATCCTAGTACTCTTTCCTATTTCTCTCACTATTCTGTTGCTGCATTTCCCACCTACTACCCTTCTCTTTCACTGCTATGCACACAGCTTGGTCTATGCACTGTACCCAT
>JBBPLL010000158.1:21393-50041 GCA_038089755.1 Leccinellum rugosiceps | reverse complement strand
GGCGGTCACCAAGAGGACGCAGAGGAATTCCTGGGCTTTTACTTGGACACCCTCGAAGAGGAGCTTCTCTCCATATCTTCCTCGCTCACCCCCCAAACAGATTCATCATCATCTCAACCACAAAACGGCCATGCTAGCCCCCACGAGGAAGGTCCATGGCTCCAAGTAGGTAAGCGCAACCGCACGGCCGTCACGCGCACCGTGAGTGGTTTTAGAAACGAGCCCATCGCTTGAAATAACACCTTCTCGCAGGCCAAGTCCACCGAATCACCGATCACCCGCATGTTTGGCGGCAAGTTCCGTTCGACGCTACGCGTCCCTCATCAAAAAGACTCGGTCTTGGTCGAAGATTGGCGGTCGTTGCAGTTGGACATTCAGGTGAGTGCTCTGTCGTCGATGATGATGATGACGGAGATACATCTTTTGTTGGCAGCGTGAACAGATTCACACCATCAAGGACGCGCTTGCGAACATTTCTTCTCCCCAGCCCGTTCAAGTGACCTCGGTCACGCGACCGGGCGCGACGCTGGACGCGACCCAGACAGTGCACATCGAGTCACTCCCCCCAATTCTGGTCCTCCATCTCAAGCGGTTCTTGTACGACGCGAGCGCGGGCGGGGTCGCCAAGGTCGCCAAGCAGGTGTCGTTTGGGCCCGAGTTGGACATTCCCAGCGGTAAGCGAGATCTTCTCTATCTTTCCATGTGATTTTCATAATGCGTCAGAGATCATGGCTTCCGGGAAAAAATTACACGGAACGCGCTTCAAGTTGTTTGGCGGTGAGCACCCCCTACGATATCCATACGAAGCTGATCATCGCGCACACCCAGTGCTCTATCACCACGGACTCTCGGCCTCGGGCGGACATTACACCATCGACGTCCTGCATCCGAATATCGACAATGCCACGGTGAAACCACGCGAAGGATGGATACGAATAGACGACGAGTTAGTGTCGGACGTGAGACCAGAGGACGTGTTTGGCACGCCGGAGCGGGACGATCGGTGTGCATACTTGTTGTTTTACAGGCGCATTGGGGCAGTGGGGGGGAGGAGTTGATTGTGGTTGATGATGATGACTTGGACGAGCGATGTCACGATGGATAATGGAGCACCTTTTCTTTTACCATTCTTTGTTGTCCTTAATTACTGTTCTTGCCCTCGTTCTCAACGGAGGCTTTTTGGGGTTCATTTTCATCATTCCGAGGGCCCCTTGAGGACCCGAAGGTACATGGCATTTATTCCTCTGGCGATCAGGACACAACGCATTCCCGCTCGAACATGCAATCCCATCCGTCATTCGACCGTAATCCGTACAGATACAAAGGAGGAAAAATAAAAGTGCTAGACTTGTTCGCCAATTAACCACCACCCACATCCAGAATTGACCCCCTGCGATCCCACAAAGACTCGCCAAGGGGACATTACCGCATGTCGATGGTGGGTAAGTAAAAAACATCCTGGCACCCATTTTTCCAACAGTCCATTCGGGTCCGCTGCCAATTGTCGGTTAGGAGCCGCTACTCGACGATAATGAAACAGACTCACTGCCGACAGTTCATTAGGCCAACTGACAATATTAAGCCAAAACGTTCACGACGAAAACATAAACGACACACTTCGGGAAAGGTGCATACACCTTCGCTTCCAAAGGGAAAATCGTAGCTTTATTGACATCAACAGACTTGACAAAACAGAGCATCCACCAGCTCACCGTCGTCGGAATAAATTTGGTCATCCTATCTGGAAGTCCTCCCGTATGCCTTGACCCAGTGGAAAAGTCTGCTGGTGTTAGAATGGTATCCAAGTGCCCGCTATGGCCTGTAGATGTAGATTGATAATTTTCTGAAATATCGCATAAACAAACAACCACTTACGCAAGGCGTATTCCATGAGATCTCGTGTGCAAGCCAATCTAAATCCAAATGCCAGAGGCGCTCAATGGCGATAACTACTCCAGCATCTGTGCAAGGACAGCTAACCTGGCGGTCCCTTGGTTATCCCGTATCGACTGCCAGCTTGGGGCCAAATGCCACTTCGAACCTTCGACCTGAGATCGTGTCCAGTGCAATCAATTCCCCATCATGGGCTCGCAAACTATGGAAAAGCCATCCTGATGGCTCCACGGAAGCAACGCAACGCATCAGCAAATGACCCCGAGTATATCGTCAAGCATGCTCACCATCTAGAACGGGCTATGACTTACTCACCGCAGCAACTTTGGCTGGTAGACATTCGCATGGCATCCTCCCACCCGTGTGACAGCACACCTAGGGATAGTGGTTCCGACTTGTCCATTCTCTCCTGGCGTGGGGGTACATCTGGACGGCACTGGGATCGAAACGCAGACCTTCCATTGTCGCCACTCTGAAGACAGGATACGACCGCAACAATCCACCGGACGTCCTGTGAAGTTGTGTCATGAGCTTTTTGGAACCAAAATGATTTATTGGAATCGCTCACCTTGTCACACGCTGTATGGGGGGAAAGTACGAAAGAGAAAAAGGACCGCACACTCTACCATACACTCTGGTTGAGAGCAACGGGAATCCTTGGACCTGATTCAATGAATCTTGGGGATCCATTACCGGAAGCTAGTATCCAACGCAACGGCAACGGCAATAACAGATGCGCACGAAGACAGCCACGCAGCTAAAGGGCTTGGGGCTTCCGTTTGCAAGGATCCGAAGCCGGGCCGTCGCGGAATCAATGCAGGTGGCGTGCGCACGAGGTCAGGCCCACTTACGACTCCAATTTTAGATACCGAGAGTGAGGCAGAGTTGATCATAACGAGGATTTTCGGAGACCATATCTGCTGCATCTCGCAGTGCGCGTTGGAGTGGGACTCTCTTCAGACTAGACGAGCCGTCTCTCTTTGTCGGGCGCCTCGCCTCGCTCGCATCCGCCGCTACGGGACCGATGGTCTCCGAATTGCTCGCCACTTTGACGCGGACGTCAGATGGATTGCTGGAAACTGCCGGTGATAATACGGAGCCCATGACTGGGGCTAGCGCAATGACAACCCCGACAAAGGCAGGCAACGCGCGTACACCAAGTCAGGGAAGACTACTTGAAGTCCTAAGCTCCTTGGCCTGCCTGTGCTTGGTCGACATGCGCTGTCGTCGTGTCAACACAAAGTAACGCGCGTATAAGGTCAAAACCTACCACTGCCGATGGTACCGAGGATGAACCAGACGCCGTTTTGGAAGACCATATCTGCTGCATCTCGCGGTGCGCGTCGGAGTGGGACTCTCTTCAAACAAGACGAGCCCGACGGCTGCGTCGAAGCGGCGGCGCATTGGACGAGCCTGAGGGCGAAGACGCGAAGCGAGAGAAACGAAGAATGACTGGTGATGGCGGGAGAACGACGGCGAAATTAGTACTGAGGGAGAGAAGAGGTGAGGGGGTTGGGTGGTCATCCCTTCCGCGAGCCCTGTGTCCCTCTTTTATATGTCCTGAGTGCAGGGGTTAAATGTCCGCACACACATGGTCAGCATTCCAACGGTGTCGATAGAAATGGAACGCTGTAGTCGAAGTGTCATGATACTTGGATGCCAGTTGAGATCGAGACTTGGCATGCGACGGCAGACATGATGACAATTCCTTCGGCGCCCGCGTTTGGTATGGCAAAGTTCCTCGGATACGTATCGTACTACCTGCTACAGCCAATCCATTATACGCGACCATGACAGTCGAGTATACTTTCCTATGATTTGCGATGCCGAGCCCAAGCCGAGCCTACTAGTGCTGGCAGGTATGAACATGGCGATTATGTATGTAAATCGGGAGACGATGGTTTTGATGGAAGAAGCTCTGCGTCGGACGTCCGCGTGAGGCCCGAAGATGTACTTGGGACGGCGGAGCGAAACGATCGGTGTGCGTACTTGTTGTTTTACAGGTAACTTGGGAAAGTTAGGGGAAGACTCGTTGATAAGGGCTACTTATGTGGATGGGGATTGTGCCAGTGGTAACTTCGGTGATGCTCTCCCTGAAGGCCTGCCACGCCGTTGACTAAAGACATTTCCGGGATTTCCCGAAGGTGCGACCTGAGTTTATCACCGTCACGTTGAACTTCTGACGTACTATATCAGCGCCAAGCAAGATATTCACAAGCAGTGCGCATCACGACATGAAAGGGGCATTTTAGCTATGGCTAAGAAGACAATGACAAGACACATCTGCCCAATTTACCACGACCCACATCCAGAATTGGCCCCCTTGCGATCCCACGCTAACCAAGACTCACTAGGAGGGCATTTCCGTATGTTGGCGGTGGGCACCCGGTCACAAATGTTAGTCACAAGTCCTTCCTCCTGATGCAATCTACCTCCACTGCCACTCGTAATAGAAACAAAAAGATTCATGGCGGCGCGTGCGTCTGCTTCTGTCGTGATTCCCACCACCTAAGCGGTGAACCTGTTATCACCCCCTGTTGGTCCATACCGTGTCGGAAGCATGATTGCCTGACGGGAAAAGCCTGCTGCCAGCCTAAGAGTCGTCATCAGGCGCGTGTACCATCTCAAACGGGCTAGCGGTGCTCACCACGGCGTCCTACGTGATCATATCAGTGAGTGTGCTCCAGAATGTCTTGGCCATAGACATTTGTCTCCCACAGTGTTTGACAACCACGAGAGAGGTAGTGATCTATATCGTTGATAGAGTCATGCACTTGATAACCATCTGAGCTGCCTTGCATACTAGCACATGCAGGAACGGAACATAGACGTCGTCAGCGCGAGGGGGAAGCGCGGGTATCATACGATGGGACCTTTTGACAACGTACTTTGGGTCAAGAACAACGGAAGTCAAGGCTTGGTAACCCGGGACCCGTCCCACCAGAATGGGCCTTCGCTGTGAAAGTCGGGTCTCCACTGTAATAAGGCTCCCGTTGGGATCTATCTCGCGTCGCTTGGTCGATGTCGACCGGTGGCGCACAAAATCGGGACTTACCCTCCGCCGCTGAGCACTGAATATTGAATAGCGCACTTGCTGCATCTCGCGGTGCGCGCGTTTGAGTGGCACGTGAGGTGTTCCATATAGAATAGCCCAACTGTCCACATCGAATCATCCGAGCGCCGAGCATGGCGGTACAGAGACGGATCATGCATCGAACGACGAGCCAAGCGAAGACAAAGACGAAGATAGAGACAGAGACGGGGGATCAATCGATCACTGGTAACGACGAGGCGGATTGGATGCCCATCCCATTGCCCGCGTCCGTCTTTTATAGGCCCGCGGCGCAGGAGTTGGGTATCTGCGAACGCGTGATCAGCATTCCAACTGTGTGATAGTTCAAGATGGAATGCTCCGGTGATGAAATTCGTATACCATGTGGTATAATAAATGCCACGGCCTACGGGATGGGCCCTCCGGGAACTCGTAACTTGACAGCAGATGCCTGTAATGTTTTGGCGTTCTGGGTTGACAATCATTGCCGCGCCGCCGGGTCGATCGCGTTCTTGCGAAGACCCTCTCTACTATGCCCGTGGGATCCGAAGCTCCGCCTTTCCTTCAAGTATGCTGAACACAAACTTCAAATTTGCATTCATGGTACATCGTAACCAAGATCCCCTCACGCACATACATTCCTTTACCGCTCTTCCCAAGTCAATCACCTCAGTCACTAGTCTTTGACGAACGCTCGCGAGTTCAGGCCACGGAACAAAAAATTGCGAGCAAGGACTGCCAATTCAATTACACCTCGAAGCTGGGATCAGTTGCGTAAAATACAACTACAGTATTACTTGCCTGACGTCGAACGACCAGTCTCTTTATAATCTATAGATCATCGATGTTCCCTAGCTCAAGTTTGGATACATTTCACGATACTGACCTCGTCTGAGCGACCGGTATACGCTTGCCCGAATGCTATGATTCAAAACAAACTCCCCGCCGACACCAACAGACGGGAATATTAGCTACAAACGACGCCCACAGAAAAAGCGCTAGACGCATCCACCGATTGCCAGTTACCCACATCTGATTTTTCCCTCGTGCTTCTCGACATGGTCCAAGTCAATGATCCGAGGCCGAAAACGAAACGCGAGAGACGAATCGTGGCGAAAGACACTTGGTAATATGTACGACATCCGGCCATTTCGTGTGTACACGCTACGCCGAGAACGGATATCAGCACGCTGATCGATTCGGGACAAAATCAACATGACGAAGCCAATCCTTGAAAGCGACTCACCGGGCAACTTCCATAGACCAGGTCCATATTTGCTACTTCATCCCCCAATCTCATCCGCTGGATAATGCTGCGATGCGCGCCAGAACGTGAACTGGGTCGCTCAAGACATAACCACATGATAACGAGGGTGATACAACAGAAAACCAGACGAAGATCTTCGGGGGAAGGACGTAGAGAACAATAGCAGAAGGAGGGCGCTAGCGGATTGAGGGTATCATGTCGATCACATTGCGTTCTGTGTCCCTCTTTCATGTGTCCCGAGTGCAAGGATTGTCTGTTGATTTTCCGAGTTGGCATTCTGTTGGGGTATACTATCCGCCGTACACCCGACCAAGTCAAGCTTCATAGTCGCCTTGCTCGAAAGCTCGACCTTCCCTTCGTATATTTGGGGCTCTTTTTCTTCTCCTGGGTGTTTAGCCTCGTCATGATCGCCTTAGGCCGCAAGCGAGGGTTATTACTTGTATGGGAAGATCACAACGAATGAAGGGTACGTCTCTAGACGTGTGGCTCCTTCATTTACTCGGCCAGGACTCTGCGGACGACTTGAGAAAGATGGAGAGCTCGAAGGCCCGATGCTAGAAGCAGAGAAAGCTCGGCCTCGATATTTGAGAGGTCAAATCAAAGTCCTGGGCGAACGCTTTCCAACAGGTCGGTGCTCACAGAAATGGGAGTTATATTGAAGTTTCTGAAGTCCGGTCGTGGGCGTGTCTACATGTCGGTGGCGGGGCTTATGAATGGTTAACGACATCCAAGTCCTTGAAGAGAATTCTGAGACCTTCAAGTTCCAACCCGAAAAAGGAAACTTCCGCTTGGCTGTGCACGACATGCTCGGGATCGAAGACTACGGCAGCGACGTCGAGAGCGGCGATGAAACCTTGAAGGAGTCGAAAACTTCCAAGTCGACGTTTGCCCTCCCTCCACCAAAGTCGTCTTCTTCCCTCTCCCTCCCTGCGCCTTCGAGTTCGACCTCCCGTAGCGCATCACAGCCAAAGCCAAAAAGAACCAAAAAAATAGCCATCAATCTCCCTTCCCTCCCGCCCTCCGCAGACGACGACGATGATGATAGTCCGCCAGCAAAGAAGCCCCGTGTCACACCGAACGCGGGCGCCGGAAAGTCCTCCCTTCTCAACATGCTACCAGCGCCAAAACAATCAATGCCTGTGGTCGAGAAGAAGAAAGAGGAGCGCGTGCTCGGGGGCGGAGGTGGCCCTGGCTTGGTGTTTCGTACTTCCAAGAGCAGCGAGGCGGGGCTGCCCGACACCGCTGGACTCACAAATGCGTACGGACCCTCTGTCGATGCCGATGACGGGGGAGGTGCAGAGGTTCGACCACCTTCCGACACCTCCGGACCATCGACGTCCTTCCTCCCTCCGTCTCTCAAGAAAGGCAGAGTTAACATATCCCTTGACAACGAGGGCGGCCCCTCCAGACCCCGGCAGCCCCATAAACCGGCAGCACCCGCCGTCGACTTTTTCTCGCTCAGCTCAAGCACGCTCACTGCCGGACCGACACCCACCCCATCTTCTTCCTCCGCGCCAGCCATATCTAGTGTACCATCCGCATCTGCATCGTCCCCCTTCACCGCATCCTCCGCCCCTGCCATCTCAACCTTCCGCCCGCCCTCGCCCACGCTCGACGATCCCTACCCAGGTTACTACCAGCTCCCTTCTGGCGCCTACGCCCCCTACGACGCCGAATACTACGCCTCCTACGCCAAAAAATGGAAAGCAGAGTATGACAAACATATCCGCGCGCTCGAAAAGTCGCAGTATGAGCTCGCAGAGACGGACGGTGCGCAGGACGTCGACATGGCGGCAGAGATGGAGAAGGCCCGTCGCGAGATCAAGGAGCGCGAAGACAAGAAAGCATTGACGGCTGGCAAGTTTACGCAGAACGAAAATGGGGAGGCACCGATGCCCAGGATGAATGTCAAGGGTGCCAAACTCGGCGCAGTAGCGAGGTCAAGACATCAGCTGACGACCTTGCTGACCGAAGCGTATCTGAACCGGGAAGCCCTGGAAGAGAGGATTTCCCAAGGCCGCAGGAATAGAAAGGAAGCCGGCAACAAGTATGGTAAGTACTTTCAGGGCCTTGTCATGTTTTTCAGAGGTTAATCATATGGGGTCTAGGCTTCTAGTAGATTTATGATGTAACACGTATGTATAGTACTTATCTACTGCAATCAATTCCATACTCATCGAGATAGGGTGTCCAAAAATCATTGTGGGTATGAATGACTGTAAACTAACTTGGGAAACGGAAAAACCTGTAGGTCACCATAACTGTGGGGCATGAATTTTGACAAATTGAACTGTAGTTGAAAGGTAAGATACTATGCTACACTCGACCATCCCTCCACTGGAACATCCATAATCAACGCCCTGTAGTCAAATTATATCATTAGGGCAATGCGGTCAAAGCACTATACAGAACACGTTCATCGTCCAGCAGAGAACTCTGTAAAGGAACGCATTCAGTCCTGAGTCGACACAAGGGCATTAACAAGCAATACGTACTGGTTACGCTCTTGGTGCCCTCACTGATGGCATGCTTCGCGAGTTCACCCGGCAAGATTAACCTGACCGCTGTTTGTATCTCCCTTGAAGATAGCGTGGATTTCTTGCCGTACGCCGCGAGTTCTAGAACGCCAACCCATCAGCTCAGACATGTTCCCCATTCAACGGTCACGGTACATTCCACTCACTACTCGCCTCGGTCGCAATCCTTTCGAACAGGTCATTCACGAACGAGTTCAGGACTGCCATGCCCTTGTTCGAGATACCCGTCTCTGGATGGACCTGCTTCAACACTAGAGATATGCCCCCGGACCAAAAGAAAAGAAAAGTCAGGAATTTTTTCCAGGTCGAGCAGAGTGGTGACTAGACAAACGGCCGAACGCACCCTTATAGATGTAGCTGGCATACGTCTCCTTCCTGGCCTTCTTCCTCTTCTTGGGAGGTTCTCCTCCCTTGGCACCCGCCTTGCTGTTCGACTTGGGTGCTGCGGAGGAGATTGGAGCCTTGCCTGCCTTGACGGGCTTGGAAGTAGGCGCTTTAGAAGCCTTGGAAGCTGGAACGACACTCGAACTCTCTGCAGTTGCCTATGAGGTATGCGTCGTGTCACGCAATGGCGCATTAGAAACTTCATTTCCGCAAACCAAAATGAAGGACTGTTACCTTGGCAGCTACCATCGTATTTAGGTGTGGAAGATTAATGAGAGAATGGAGGAAAGTCGAGAGGAGGACCACACACTAGCAGTCGACGCGACGCGTTTTTATAAGCGCGTCCTGGCGGAGTTGCAACCGCGTGGCGACTTGCCACGTCCCCGCTGCAACATTACGCCGTTCCCGTTCATCACAAGTTCGTGACTATCCTAGCTGTCTCGACTCTAGACTGCACCATTTCACTAATCACAGGCCCTAGAACTAGTACGTCTTCATCACGATGACCCGTCGTCCAATTTGACTCAGCGTCAATGCTTCAGCATCGTGTTAGGATTCTCCCGTCGTGCCTTTGCTTGCCTCAGGCTCGTCAAGTAACATGCCCTCCCGAAGGAGCAACACCAGCGCCTCTCCCACAAAACAACAAAACTCAAATTTCACAACAGCGTTTAGTTAGAGGATCACTGCATTCAACCCCCCACCCAAACTGACCACTCGCATCGTGAGATGTCGTATCCGCGTGTCAACATGCACAAGGACTTTGTCAACCCCGCAGCCCCCCAGTTAGTAGGTATACTAAAGCAAGAATAGGAAACGTCCTCTACGAAGAACAACAACTTACATGGTGTGCCTCGTCTACCAAGGCGTCTCGCGTCCCGACGTTCGTTCCTACAAACAACCTTGTTACGATTTCAAACGAATCACACGCAGACGCTGTATCGATGAGCGGATCCGACAGGTCGACGATGGTCAATTCCCCAACCGCGAAATGTGACAGATACCGTGGTTGACTTGTGTCCATGAAAGAGACGAGGAAGGAAAGCCATTGTTCGAGGCCAGCAGTCTGAGACAAATCGAACGTCCTCCCCTCGAGTCTAAGCAAGAACCGCTGATACAAAAATGACTCGCCGAGGTCTCCGAGAATGCGATGCGAATCAAGGTGAGATAAATCCAGACACGACCGGGGAAATAGAACCCAGCAGATGGTATACAACGGCGCGGACTTTGAGGAGCCTACTGAAATCGTAGAGAAGATCACCTAAGCGTCCAGCTCTCTTTCGTTGAATGACAACGACATCGCCTTGTATACGGTTTTCAGCGATGAGTGTGATACGTCGACGCATATGGGCGGTCTTGATGTTGGGACTCACGTGCACGGATGGCCAGCACCACCGTCGCCAAAGTCGAGTGTCAACCCCGTGAGTGGTTTGGAGATCTTTCCGATGGAGTCGAGCTTTGTAATGAACATGTTTTCCAGCATCACGGAGATGGTACCACTTGATTGTTCCAATGGTGACAGGGAGTCAATCCTACCGTGTTGGCGTACGAGCGTGGAGTCAATTTCGACCCATATCCGAGAATGAATTCCCATGGGCAAGCTACAGAGACGAGGGAACGGGTAATCAGAACTCACTGGTATGGAAAATGCTTGCCCGATCACACTGTATTCATATTGCATAGATATTTCTGCAAACTCACTGGCTCCGTAGGCTTTCAAGTTACGCGTGATCGAAGGTGCCGTTTGCACCTCGTGATCCCGGCTCCGGCTGTCGTCTTTCGTCAGGTGCTTCAATTCCTCCTAGGCGTCGATCGGCTGTTTCATGCACGACGCGAATACGAATACGTCTGCATATACAGTCGAGTCCCTCATAACCCATACCTTCGCGCCTATCCGGGGGGTGGTAAGCGTTCAAATGACTCATCAGGGGTTCGACTGTACTATGTGCTGTAAATTGACGCTTCCGTGGAACGCAGGCCGAGCCAGATGCCGTCATCGTGGTCTAGCCTGAACGAGAGGGCCACGACCAGGCAATGGAAATCCTGCGAGCCGGTTACTGCTACCCCCGTAAAGGTTACGTATCGAAGTTCCAAGGCCGGCGATTCGCAAGAGACCAGATTTGTCAATGCCCCGCAGGTTCAATCTCTCCATGTACTCCCTGAAACGAATGACACTATGGGGATGGGGAACCTTGCAACGATGAAAATAAGATCGTATTGTACTTCCATTCTCTCCATCCTTGAAGCTTGAGGTATACGTTCAACCGCGGTGCGATCACGGATCAGCGCTCAGCACCTAAGGCCTAGTGACTCAGCATCGCAGGTCAAATCAGATTTCTGATGCCGGAGTAACCCTTCATTTCCGACAGTGGCATAGGACGTTAGTATGAAACAAGTTATATCCCCTCGGATATGTTCACAGTTCGAATATTTATAACTTACAATCGAAGCCCCGGAATCGAGCTCAAGGAGTCGAATGCAATAAGCTTAGATTCAAGGTATGTACTTTGACGCCATGCTGGATCAAACGTTGAAAGTCGATCCGAGTTTCCCGCAACCACCCTCTTTTCTCAAGTGTCGGTCGAGATGACAGCTGACGCGGAGGACGCCGTGTTGGTGCTCGGCTATTTCATTGGCAACCGGAAGCATTAGAGGCTTCGAAAGTATGTGCGAATTAAACACTGTCCAGGGTCTTGTCACATCATCTGAGCAGCAGGTTGATGATCAGATGACTTATAAACCGTTGGTCTCTTACTTTTTATTACCGAGGCATCATTACAAGATCCTCATACTTTCGTTCTGCTAAGCATGGTGTCCAAGCAAACTCCTCCTTTCCGTGCTGAGCATCTCGGCTCACTGCTCCGCCCAGGTTATCTCCTTGAAGCGAGGAGGCAGTTTAGTAGGAAAGAGATTACCCTGGAGCAACTACGGGAAGTCGAAGATCGGGCAATCACACAGGCGGTCAACATGCAGCGGGAAGTCGGCATAAAAGGGTTCACGGATGGCGAGTACAGGTGGGTGAGCGCATCACGGCTCCGAACGCTATACTGATACTCCGTTCAGGCGACGCATGTACGTGATGTTATGATCAATGTGGTCGGCATCTGATCGTGTGGATGACAACATGAAGGTTCAACGACGGCTTTTTCGAGTCTCTACAAGGTTTCGAAGGTAAGGCTCTCCGCCTGTATCCCGCGACGAGATCAAATCTGACCTGAGTTGAAGAGGTCCAAAATCCGCCTTTCGAAATATTTAAGGTGGGTTGTACACGTGTCAAATCATCGGCTTATCTAGAGATAACTTGGCATTCAAAAGCTGTATCTGCCCACGATACGGGCTTTCGCTGCCAAAAGTGAGCGCACATCCAACACGGATTGTAGGAACGCTGAGTCTTTTTCCAGATATCAAACCAGCGTCTACCATGTTGTGCACAGGCAAGATTCGATGGGTTAAATCCGGCTATGTTCCACAGTTCGAAGCACTCAAGAAACTAGTTCATCCCAATGAAGTCAAAAATATCAAGATGACCATTGCACCTCCCGAATGGTACCACCTACGTCATGGTGCGCATGCCTTCCTACTAGCCTTCCAACGAGCCACCCACGGGACCACTAGGGGAGCATGGGTTCAAATCGGACGTCTATCCCAGCGATGAAGACTACTTCGCCGACATCGCCGCCGCCTACCGACAAGAGCTCGAGGCACTGTATGCAGCTGGCTGCCGAAATGTCCAGATCGATGACCCACTCCTCGCCTACTTCTGCGACGAGGGAATGCTCAAGGACATGAGAGATGAAGGGAAGGACCCAGGTGCCCTGCTCGACACATATATTCAGCTGCACAACAACTGCCTTGCGACGCGTCCAAGGGACATGACAGTCGGCATGCACCTGTGTCGAGGGAACTGGAGGCACTCGGTTCACTTCGCGGAGGGTGGTTATGACGCGATCGCGGTCAAGCTGTTCAACCACGTGAACGTAGACTGTTACTACCTCGAATACGACACCGAACGTGCCGGTGTGTTTTCTCTTCTTTCTTCAAAGTTGCCTAGTCGTTGCATAAGTTGATCGGGAGGTTGGTACAGGCACGTTCGAACCCCTGAAACACCTTCCCAAGCACAAACATGTCGTCTTGGGTCTCATTACCAGTAAATTTCCGGAACTCGAAGACAAGGTGGCCCTCGAAAAACGCGTGTTCGAGGCTGCGCGTATCGTGGCGAGCGGTACGGGAGAGACAGTGGATGAAGCGTTGCAGCGCATTTCTGTCTCTCCTCAGTGTGGTTTTGCGTCGCATGAGGAAGGCAACTTGCTCACGATGGACGACATGAAGTGCAAGTTGCAGCTGGTGAAGGAACTTGCTGACAGTGTCTGGGGGGATGCATGACCCGTTGTGGAACGCCCAAGTTGACAACTTGAAGTTCCACTTCGAGCGGAGTAAATAGTTCCAATCATATATAGTACCTTGTACGCGGATCTCTACCCTCGAATCATCTAGTCTGTACTTATCTCATACTACTTGGAGGTTGCGGCCAAGCGACATCAAATCGAAGGGTCACGGCAATCACGCACGTGCTGCTACTTCGGACGTTGAAGGGAATTCCCATGCTTGGCAGTGGCATACTACAGAAGCCTAGTGACCTACTAATCCTAGTCGTCTTCGCAGAGGAATCAAATCAGACATCCGACCGGGAGCCAAGCGGGGCTGGATATGAACCCAACGAACGAGGTATGGTACAAGTACGGCTTTCTCTCTCTTTTTTTGGCCGCTATGGTCTCTTGGATCACAAGTCACGAATGGACACGGAAAAGACACCAACTCGTGCTAACTTCATAATTAGCTAAAATGGACGGTCTCGGCGACGCTATTCTCGTTAGGTAACGTTTCGTTGCTGTTTGGATGGCTGACTCGGATATATCGGTCAGCTACCGTTTCACCTTTTCACCACGTGCACTGAGGACTCATCATCGTGATTCGTCAAATCCTTGTACATTCATTCTGGTGAACATGGCGCCTAAACAAGCCCCCCCTTTCCGCGCTGAACATGCTGGCTCCCTGCGCCGTCCAGAGTACCTCCTCGAAGGACGAAGGAAGTTTGGCAAAGGAGAGGTCACTCGGGAGCAACTACGACAACTTGAAGATCGAGCTATCACTGAGGCAGTCAACATGCAACGTGAAGTCGGTATGAAAAGCCTTACCGATGGCGAATACAGGTCAGTGAGCACATCGTGACGCGGAATTCGAATCCCATCCTGACATGCGACGTAGGCGAGAGTTGTATGTAGCATCGTATCAATCCATGTGACTGACACAAACACATCTGATCGTTCGGACACCAAGTTTTCGTGAAGGTTTCTTTGAATATCTGGAAGGTTTCGAAGGTAACACAGACCTTTTCTATGTTTAAGGTGGAAAATTAAAGTTGACCTCAATCAAAGAGGTTCACAATCCGCCTGCGGAAATTTTCAAGGCGAGTTCACACATCAAACCATTCTTCCAGTCCTGACATACTAGCTTGGTACACAATAGCTTTACGTTCCAGATATGCGCACGCTCTTTGCCAACAGTGCGTCTGCCCGTATAACTATAGGAACACCAACGGTGTTGTCAACACTGTTTCCCAGACTTCAAGCCAACAACCACTATCCTATGTGTGGACAAAATCCGATGGGTCAAATCCGGCTATGTTCCGCAATTTGAATCACTCAAGCAACTTGTGCATCCCGATGAGGTCAAAAACATCAAGATAACTCTCGCAGCACCTGAGTGGTACCATTTACGTCACGGTGCGCACTCCCCTTCCAGCGTTCCAGTAAGTCATTCCCATTCACCAGAATGCTAGGGGAGCATGCATTCAAGCCAGGGGTATATGCTGATCGTGAAGACTATCTTAATGACATCGCCGCAGCCTACCGACAAGAGCTCGATGCCCTGTACGCAGCTGGCTGTCGCAATGTCCAGATCGACGATCCGATCTACGCCTTCTTTTGCGATGAAAGTATGCTCAAGGGAATGAGAGACGAAGGCACCGACCCGGGTGCCCTGTTCGACGCATATATCCGACTGCACAACAACTGTCTCGCGGCGCGTCCAACTGACATGACGGTCGGCATCCACCTCTGCCGAGGCAACTTTCGGGGCTCAATCCATTTTTCGGAGGGCGGTTATGACGTAGTCGCAATCAAGTTGTTCAACGACGTGAACGTGGACTGTTATTACCTCGAGTATGACACCAAGCGCGCTGGTGTGTTTCTCTCTCCTTTAGTGTTGCCCGATGTCATCATGTACCTGCTGATTTACAGGCACCTTCGAGCCTCTGAAACACCTTCCCAAGCATAAATCAGTGGTTTTGGGTCTCGTCACCACCAAATTCCCTGAGCTTGAAGACAAGGAAGTTCTCCGGGAACGTGTGTTCGAGGCTGCGCGGATCATGGCAAGTGGTACAGGAGAGACCGTGGACGAAGCGTTGCAGCGCATCTCCGTCTCTCCTCAGTGTGGCTTCGCGTCGCACATGGAAGGCAACTTGCTCACGATGGAAGACATGAGGCGCAAGTTGAAGCTGGTGAAGGACCTTGCTGACAGCATCTGGGTAGATGCGTGATCCTTGTGGAGTAAGTCATCTGTGCCAAAGGACATGGAATGGAGTAAAGAAGTTCTAGGCTGATGTCCGCCCGACAGTCGATTCATATCCCAGTGTATGTTAACATTCCTTAGTCCTTTCCAATCGTACATATATGTATTCCAATGTCGTCAAAAACCGTAGGTACTTACTGGTGACAAGCCACCTTTGCAAGTTTCCAGTCATATTTCATCCTTCCCTATCGTCGAGGACAACCGACTCATCGAAAGATGACCCCCCCTAGATTATGGCCAAGGTTACGTTACGACTCTGGCGAAGACCCATCTCGGACTTAAGCTTGGAAAGCGGATATACTAGGACATCCGGGGAAAGAAGGCGACCTTGCTGTCTTCGAAGCTTACGGAAAGTTGAAATCGTATGGAGGTGGTCTGAGCAATCGAGTCATGCAACTGATTGTGAGGTTCAATGCTCGATCTTTTAGGGAATGATACTGCTAGAGGCATAATGATGGTGTTTCCAGTCGCGGAGTCCTCTTCCGACTTTCTCTCAACTTGTCGATACTACCCCCGTTATCGGAAGCGCCATGGCTTGACAGGTACCTTCTCATGTTCATATGCATCTGGGCGCAAGATCGCTGTTCGGGCCCTCCGGGATGACTATAAAGTGCTGCTTTGTCGCTGACACCTCTCACCACCAGGCTATCATCGTCAGATCATTGTACATTCATTCTGGTGAACATGGCATCTAAGCAAAACCCTCCCTTCCGTGTCGAGCATATCGGCTCCTTGCTCCGTCCAGCGTACCTCCTCGAAGCCCGGAAGAGGTTCGACAGACTAGATATATCTCAGGAGTTGCTACGGGCGCTCGAGGATCGTGCTATCATTGATGCCATCAACATGCAGCGGGAAGTCGGAATAAAGAGCATTACCGATGGAGAATACAGGTCAGTGAGCATATAGTTACTACACGGTGCACTATTTTGACTTGTGATCTAGGCGACACATGTATGTATAATCATGCTCAACGCGATCTCCGTCTGAACTTCGGACACCAAGCTTTTATGACGGTTTCTTTGAACATCTGGAAGGTTTCGAAGGTGAGATGGTCCCTTTCCATGTTAGGGGGAGATCAAATTTGATCCTTGGTCGAAGGCGTTCGCAATCCATCCGCGAAAATCTTCAAGGTGAGTAAACCGTTCTTTCAGCCCCAAAATGGCTAAGCACACAGCAGCTATACGTTCCGGATATACAAGCATTCTTTGTAATGAGTAAGTGTATATTTACAGAGCACCGGAGCAGCCGATAGAGTTTTCAACAACTCTTCTCCAGATATCAAGCCTGCAACTACTGTGTTGTGCACGGGAAAGATTCGATGGGTCAAATCCGGCTATGTCCCTCAATTTGACGCACTCAAGAAGCTCGTCCACTCTGATGAAGTCAAAAACATCAAAATGACCATAGCATCACCCGATTGGCTCCATATACATCACGGTGGGCGCTCTTCCATTTCTGGGACTTTGACAGGTCACTCTAACTCACCAAACGATCAGGAGAGCATGCGTTCAAGCCAGAAGTGTACGCCGATCGCGAAGACTACTTCAATGACATCGCCGTTGCCTACCGGCAAGAAATCGAGGCCCTGTACGCAGCTGGCTGCCGCAACATCCAAATCGACAGTCCAGAACTCACCTTTTTTTGCAACGTCTCCATGCTCAAGGGGTTGAGAGATGAAGGCACCGACCCGGATGCCCTGCTTGATGCATACGTTCGGCTGTACAACAACTCCCTCGCGATGCGTCCGCGAGACATGACAGTTGGCGTACACCTGTGTCGAGGCAATTTTACGGGATCGATTCACTTCTCTGAGGGCGGTTACGACGCAGTTGCGGAGAAGCTGTTCAATAACTTGAATGTGGATTGTTACTATCTAGAGTATGATACCGAACGAGCCGGTGCGTTACCCCCTCAGCATTGCCGACGTGCCAGCTAACCGGAGGTGTATACAGGCACGATGGAGCCCCTGAAACACCTTCCTAAGCACAAATCTGTCGTCTTGGGTATTATCACTAGCAAATTCCCAGAGCTCGAGGACAAGGCGGTTCTCAAAGAACGTGTGTTCGAGGCTGCGCGGGTCATGGCAAGCGGTACAGGAGAGACCGTAGACGAAGCGTTGCAGCGCATCTCCGTCTCACCCCAGTGTGGTTTCGCGTCTCACGAGGATGGCAACTCGCTTACAATGGATGAGATGAAGCGCAAACTGCAGCTTGTCAAGGAGCTTGCTGACGGCATTTGGGCAGACGCGTAATCGCCGTGGTGGAGTAGGCAGCAGTCGATGCCAACAGGCTTGTGCTTGAAGTAAAGAAGTTCTTGTCATCCATCTCTCCGACAGTCGATTGATATCTTGTACGCATGTAAATTCTACGCATGTAAATTCTACCTTGGCGCTTTCGATCGTACACGTGTAAAGTATTTGTATTTGACACCTGTATACTTTCACTTCGAGAAGGACAGGACGGCTCTGGCAGTGTCGAGAAAACACAACAGTCACGAAAAAATGTTCAGATATTACGTCAACACATGGGCCTCGGGAGCCCAAGCCTGAGTGATATACGATGGCAGATTGCGCGTCAGTTGAAAGCCTTGGGAGAACTCAGGGTCTCCGAATCTATCATTGTCGACGGAAATCCTCTATTCTTGGGTATTCATCAATCATCTGTGCAACATAACTATAGGCACTCGTAATGCAATTCAAAATGGAGACGCACGAGAGAGGACGCTCCTCGATAAATGCACAGGCCACCAATGCAAGAACGCTAGTGGCTATTTGTGAAATGAAAACGACACGCAACGCAGTCGCATATGACTGTACTGCAGCATCCCGAAGAGCAGGAGCAAGCTCGGGGATCAGATTAATCGAGTGTCTGGTGACCACATGCGAAAAAATCCCATCAATCCATAGACCAGCGGAAATGCTTCAGTGGACCTCCTACCGTATTTCGTTTATGATCTGTATAAAGGGAAGATTGTTAATATTGAAACGAACAATATCATATGAACGTTATCGCTGACATCAGAAGATCCAGGTCCCGTGATCCGCTTCCTTAGCTGATCCACCAGAACGCCTTGTAACAATATGCCCGACAAACTAACTCCGAGAACTTGGCCCGTGTTGCGGAATAGATATATGACTGGATCGTATGGACAATCAGAACACCTTCTACCATTCCAACAAAACGCGAAACTCACTTCCAGTAGCCACAGCCATATCTTCCGTAGAGACGCTTGCGATCATGGCCTATGTGCGAGTCCTGTGTAAGACGGAAAAAGATGGGAAGTGGGTAAATAGCAAAACACTCACGATCAACGTACTGTTTACAAGGATACCTGTTGAAAAACCTTGTGGTACGATGTCAAGCCACAGGTCGAGGGCTGATGTCTTGTCGTTCCACGATGCAACGAGTATGCTTGCTAGTATGGGAAGTGCAGCTGACACGAGAGTGATCTTGAAGAACTTTCCGGTTCTACGTATTAACCTTAGCACATTACGGATCAATTTCGATCTTCGTCGTATCAGAGACCAGACTGACCAACCAGCAAAGAAGCTGCCAATTGGCCATGCGACCTGGAGTAGATAAGTCTTGAATTACAGATGGGGGGTAGAACACACAGAATGCGGTAGCAAATGGAGTCCTGTTGGATTGGATGGTATTAGATCAGATCACAAGTGTGCAAAAGCTCCTCCTGCTCACCCGCGTCTCTCGAAGAATTCAGCCTGACTGCAGAAAAGTATAATGGCACGTTGTAAAACTGTGAAAGAGGTGATCATCGTTCAAATTCACTTGCCAATCCACTCACCATCGAGAATGAGGTGACTGCCGCTAGGAGAATGGCCAAGGAAATGGCCAATGGTGCGCGTTGCAACACCAAACGTAGCGGCATGACGGGATATTGCGCCCATCGCATTTCTACCCATACAAACGCCAGCCCGAAAATGCAGCTTGACGTGAGCAATCCCCAAATTAGCGGATGCGACCATGGTAGTTCTTCCGTTGTTTTAATACTGAATGCAGATAGCATGCTTGCAACGGAAACTACCACTGTGAATGAGCCAAGGAGATCTATGCGACCAAGTTTCGAATATATGCTTTCATTCGCGATGGCACCTGGTAATTTCATGTTAACCTTGAGTGATATTAGAACGAAAGACATGATTAGCAACGGTGCCTGCCCAAGAATAGAAATCAGTTCACTGGCATCTCGCAGCGGGGACACCACCATCACCTGAAACAGGAAAGCCGCACGCCTGGTCTAGAAGTAAGAGTAGAACAGGGGTATCGCATATGTGCATAGACGTACCATCCCCAGGTATCATTTATCCATCCACCGGTTGGGCCGCCTACCCCTCCTCCGAGACCGTACACGCTGGTGGAAGTACTTTCGAGGACCGATCCCCGGCTGTCGAATGGAATGACTTACACAGCGACCACTCCTTGATACAAACCTCTCTGTTTTCTGAAGAAAGTATTTAGTCCGACTGATAGACATCTGAGGAAGCAGTCACGCACAATGGCACAAGATCACTGACAGCAACGCTGGTGACTTGGAAAGCCTGAATTCAGGATGGAGCGAACGATGACCAGAAACGGACCTGTTGCAATTCTGTGATAAGTAGTGAGAAAATGGCAAGATTTCAGAAGGTTATTGACAGACGCACCCGCCTCCACCCATACCAGCAATCGCTCGTGCAAGAATGAGCGTTTCCATAGAAGGAGCAAGACCACAGGCGATCGTGCCAGATCCTGTGGTAAGTTAGCAAGGTTTATTCCCAGGAAGAACTACGAGACTTGCCGAATAATATCAAAGCAAGAAGCATTGCGCCCTTTCGTCCCAAAATGTCCGATAGTCGTCCTAACAGTAATTTATTGCTAAAATGATGAGAACTACGGTTGGAACCCACCATATAAAGGAGCAAAACAACAGACAGAGAGTAAGTAGGCAGTGCCGAGATACGAAGACTGCTCCGCTTTTTTGAAGTGGCTCCCGATGGGTGATACGAGTGTGGCCACGACCGTGCCTGTTGAAGAATGTTCAAATAACGAGGGTAATGCCTGAAGGTCCATGAAAACGTACCGTCGATGCCACTAAGGAAAACAGCGCTGAAGAGGCCGGACAGAATCCAGATGAAATCGGTGGGAGAGACACTGTTCAGCGGCGGGGGATCTTTGGAGGGAATGGAAACGGAGCTGTCTGATGCATTGAGGAGAGGCTGCGACTCTTCAAGTTGGGGGAAAGACATTTGGCGAAGACTGAAGGGTTCAGGGAAACTTCCAGGATAAATATAACTATTTGCTTCATTAGTCGCTCCCAACATCTCGAAGGCGAGAAAAATGATTGCACCCTTCCGTCGCACCTGATGAAACGCCGCTATGCCAGTGCTTACCACTCGATGTAGTCTAATTACCGAGTCGACTTACAGAGTTTGATTTGGAACGAGCCAATATTTATGGTGTACCAGTCGAAGTAACTTGCATGATGCACGTCGCACGTGCTTCCTCTCTTCTTCATTAATTTCTGTTCACCCATAAGCACTGAGTACCAAGTCAGCGCGCGGAAGCCGAGAAATACGTTCGACCAGCTACACTAAGCTTAGTGTGCTCTGTAGTTTTCCCCCAAAAAAAAATCAAATTCTACTTTTCTCCGAGGACCAACGATGTCGGACGCTCGCTTCGCCAGCACCAGAACCGATCCCCGGTTCCGCCGCCCCAAAAAACACCATTCCAAGGTCGTCATCGACGATCGCTTCAAAGACCTCTTGGGAGACGAGGGAAAGGGGAAAAGGGGAAAGAAAGGCCAAAAGAAAACCCCTGGTGCGTGTCATGACCATCCGCTGTCAACCCGCTCACACACAGCACACCACCATGCAGCGAGAGTCGACAAATATGGACGAGTGGTGTCGGAGACGCAGGAAAAGGACAACCTCAGAAGGTTTTACAGGCTCAAGATGGACGGTGACGGCGAGGAGAAAGGAGCTCCCGTGGTCGATTATGCGCGTGGCGCCGTGCTCATGGAGTCGTCGGACGAGGAAGAAGAAGAGCAGGATGGGCGCGGTACCTTAGCGGACGAGGGCGACAGCGACAGCGACCAGGGTGGTTTCGTCTCTCTCGGCGCTGAGCCTAAAACGCTGGAAGACGACAATGATGAGGACTTCGAGATCGATCTCGACGAAAACACAATTGCCACCCTCGACGCACAGGTTGCCGAATACGCCAAGACCGTCCCGGAGCAGGAAGTGACTGTGGACGTCAAGCAGACGAAGAGGCTGGCAGTAATTAACCTCGACTGGGATCATGTTCGTGCCGTGCACTTGTACAAGATATTCTCCTCGCTCCTATCACCCACTGCACCGCTCGTCTCTGCCGCCACATCACTCAGAGATAGAAATTCGGCTTCGGCCAACGAGGGCGGTGTGAACATGGCCAGGGGGAGGATACTAAGCGTCCGTGTTTACCCAAGCCAATTTGGAAAGATGCGGATGGCCAAGGAGGAGAAGGAAGGGCCACCCACGGAAGTCTTCAAGAAGAACAAAAATAAGATGCTGGAAGACGAGGAGATCAACGAGAAGACGATCATCGAGACAGGCAGCGAAGCTGATTACGACGAGAATGCTCTGAGAAAGTATCAACTGGAGCGCTTGCGGTACGTGATCTCGTGTATTCTATCTTGACCCTCTTTTCTCGGCGGACAGCAGACTGACGAATGTTAAGCATAGCTACTACTATGCCATCGTCGAATGCGATACGGTACAGACTGCTATTCACGTACATAGTGAACTCGAAGGAACTGAGCTAGAACGATCTGCCAACGTGTTCGATCTCAGCTTTGTCCCAGATGACATGACTTTCGAGGACGAGCCTCGGTATGCGGGTTTCCACATTTCCAAACCGAGCTAATTATCATTCAGGGACGAAGCTACCGAACCCTCAAATACGCCTTATAGAGCAATCGAGTTCACCACTGACGTGCGTACTCATACTCTCAACGATACTATTTCCCCAGCGATGACACTGACACGGCGGTAGGCTCTCCGCCACTCGAAAGTAAAACTTACCTGGGATGAGGACGACGTGGAACGGATCCATATCCTGCGTCGCCCTCTGTCGAAGAAAGAGGTCGAAGAGGCAGACTTTCGTGCCTACATTGCGTCTTCGTCTTCTGAGGGCTCCGAAGACGAATACGGTGGTGCACCAGATTCGGAGCCTGGGAGACGTAAATCGAAGAATGAGGACAAGAGCTCCAAAAAGTCCGACGGAGACAAACTACGGGCGCTTCTCCTTGGCGGGAACGACAACGAGCTGCCAGAGGGATGGGGCAATGCATTTGATCACAAGACGAGTAGGAAAAAGAAGGGAAAGGCTGAAGGAGAAGAAGATAGCGATGTTGACATGGAGGTTACCTTCACTCCCGGCCTCAGCGAAACGAGGGACCCAGAGGACGAAACTACACTAGACAAGTATAGAAAGAAGATGAAAGAAAAGAGGAAGATGAAGAAAGATGAGGCCAGGAAAAGTGGAGAGAATGATGATCATGATGCGCCGACGAAGACCAAGTCGAGTTTAGATGACGAGTTCTTTGGCGCGGAGAGCGACGGTCAACACGGAGACGAAGGGGAAAACCGTGGCCAGTCGAGCAAAAAGTCCATGAAGCAGCAGAAGAAAGCAACCGAGTCCTCCAAGGCCGAACTGGCTTTGCTAGCAACATCCGATGGCCCCAACGGGGAGCCCACGCATTTTGATATGAAAGCGGTACTAAAAGCGGAGAAGCAGCGAAAGAACAAGAAGTCTAAACACGGGCGTAAGAAACATGGAGTGGAAGATAAGGTGGACGACGGACCGGGCGAGACACAGAATGACTTTGTTATCAACGTCAAAGATGACCGCTTCCTTGCTATTCATGAAGATCACCAATTTGCGATTGACCCTTCGCATCCTCAGTACGTCGTTCCCCCTATTACTTGTGGTATTTCGAGATTGACGACCGTCGTAGATACAAAAAGACTAAAAGCATGGCAGCGCTGCTCGACGAACGTTCGAAGCGCCAGAAAAGCAACCCTCGTTCTGACCGTTCAATACTGTCTTATGGTCCCGTGCGGCAAAACAGTCGTAGTTTGCAAAGTCTGGTGGAGAGCGTTAAGCGGAAGAGTACTGCTTTTGATCAGAATGGATTGGGGAAACGGCGGAAGCTAGGAAAGAGTTGAAGGCAGGCAAGAAGTGGACATTGGATCACGTTCGGTCACCTAGTTTTGCTGCCTAACCGAGACCTAACTTTACGAGCGAATACGGAAAACCATCCACTGCATACCCCAACGCATCACGTCGTTCCTCCTCAACGAGGCAGATTCACAACCCCCTCTTTGAAAAGTAGGTTATATCTGCAGACGTCCCAGCCCGGTTGAGCCTGCGCCTCCGTACCATAAAGTCCATACCGATTGAGACAATACGAAGAGCGATGTATGCTTCATCATAGTTGACTGGATTGCTAACTGATATGATATGGGCAGCCAAAATCAAGCAGCCTGGCAGGTGATATATAAAAGCGATTTGCGACTCTTTCCTGCCTCTGCCCAGAGAGGCCGTGTATTGGTTTTAGGACAGGCCAAGGCTAGAATGTGAAACGTTCTGATTGCATTAATGTCAAGTCCAGTCGCCTTTTGCTCCACTCAAACTGCGGAAGAACTCGGCGTAGGCATGATCGACGTCGAATAGGAGCTGATGAGTCGATCAACATTGTTAAGAGAGTAAGCGGCGGACTGCGGACTGCGGAGAGACTGACCTGTCTCGACTGCTCCTCTGTAATCTCTTCTGAGGCTTTCATTGCATTGAGCGTTATCAACCTATCACGACATCAGGCGATGAAAATGGGACCGAAACAGGCATGACTCACCAGCTGACCATCCGACTCCTTCCTTCCCAGTCTTTGCTGCCTTTAAACCTGGCATAGCCAGTGACGAGCTCCTGTAAGATAGGATGTAGCTGATCTTTGGCACGAAGACGCAGTTTCAGGGCGTCCATAAAGGTAATGAAATTCTGAAAGTTAAATTGATCATTTAGCCTTGTTAGATGCACAACCGAAAACACGAACTTGAGTCGTCTCAGCGATCCACTTTCCGGTCTCCGGACCAGCTTCGCTCGAGTGTTCTACTGTCGCAGGCACTCCGACTTTTATCCGGTGTAGCGCAGCTGGGGTGTCCATCTGAAATATAACGGGTTTGTAGGTGACGAGATCATGTAATAGTGGACGAGAGTTACGCGGTAACGTGTCATGAACAGCTCGATCGAGGGGACAGAGTCCTTGACGAGCTTGAGCATCGTCATATACTGCGATAACAATCTCGTGCATGCCGGTGAATATCTCTTCCACAAACGCAAACCTTAGCACACGAGGTCCTCCTCAACAATCAGAACTAAAAACTTACTCGGCAGGCGTGAGCGCATCACGGACGTACGCTCGCTCGAGATAATCCAGTGCGACTATTATTCCGAATAGCGTGGCGAGAAGAGAACATTTCTCTCGTTCTGCGTTAGTGGCATACAACCGAACCTCTTCGTCGAGGGAGAGCGGCCCCAACTCGGACATCGTGTGGACGAGATAACAGCCTGAGGGTGATGCCTTCTATTATGTAAGCCTTGGATGTCCTCAACTCGGAAACTTCCGCGGAATGAATTATGTAATGATCGATCGTTGTTGCCAGATGGTTCCTTCTTCTGAACCTTCCAAAACATCATCGTTTACTATTCTTCTCTCATCTTACAGTGAATTATGGATCCAACTACGTACGTATATTTTCCACCGTGGTCAAGAACTTGCTGAAAATGGTTCAAGGGCTAACACTATCATAATCAAAGGTACGGTTACGGCGCTCACCTTGTTGTTAAGTACATTGGAGTTGATTTTATTTTCAGACATTGAAATACGCACTCAGGCAGGGCGCAAACTCCTTATTGCGAGGCAATACCAAATCGAATTTTCTGTGGATAATACGTCGCGACTGACGAGGAAGGCAAAAGAAATAAAGAACCGCACATTGTGGGATGAGAAACTGATTTTGTGAGTATATATATATATATACATTTTCGATGCCATCGAACCGGATATTTTTAGTGACGGACACGATCGTTCTGTCCTCATCGTCCGGGTTTACCAGAAGCGCCACATCGGGAAGGACGAACTAGTCGCGAGTCTCGTGGATACCATCGGCGGAGTATTGGGAAAGTATAAAGATGGAGGTACGAAACCTTGCATATTATTCACGTTTCTCTGATGTGATCACTTTCAATGAAAGCACTTGAAGAACCCCTCTCAAAGGGTGCCTCTGGACCTAATCCTTCGGGTATCACGATCAGATTTATGTTGGTTGCCGAGCCATTTGGAGGCGTTGATGCAGACGATCGTCAAGCTACAGATGTGGTTGCTAGAGCTATCGAAACTGTCTGCGCGACTGGCTCCATACCTGCAGACGCCGTTATTGGCCGGGAGATCGACACTGCCAACAATGTCATGGCCGGAATACAAACATTCGAGGCTACATGGAGCGTACTGCTGGACAGGCTGGAGTTATTTAATGCGATTGTGTCCAGTATCGCACAGGTACTTGCCATTCAGTTGTTTCATTGCCTCACGGTTTAAATGCCACACAGATTCATCCGTATGCGTCGCTAGCTTGGTCTGTCATATCAGCTGCAAATCAAGTCTGTCTCTTTCTCGGTAATCGAACTAGTGTTGATCGCGGGCAATTCTTTGCATAGGTGTTCATACGTCAAAAATATCGCGATGAGCGGATCGTTCGCTTGATGGGTACAATGAGCGACGTCCTTGCATTCGTTCATGACGCCGAGCCTTTGAAGGCGATCAAAGCGCATAAGAAAACCATCACGCTGCTGATACAGCAGGTGACAGAGTGTGGGTACTTCATCACCGAATACGCCATGTCAAACAGCTTCCGTGAGCCGCCATCCTATTCATAGTATCCACCACTGATCTCCGTATCCAGTGATTCGGACAGTAAAATACGTGTTATCTGATATCGATGGGACGATCACGGCTTACGAGAAAACGTTAAGAGATCTTCAAATCGCGTTCTTGGAGGGAGTTACGGTGCATACAGGTATCGCCGTTGTACGTATGATGAATGAGGTAGAACATATCGGTACGTCTGGCCCTTCCGACGATGATCTCATGTTGACAGATATGGATACAGCTGAATCCATTGACCTGAACGACATGCCGTATGCGTTCGGCGCGAGATACACGCAGGAGAAAGGATGCTTGCCGGGCACACGCGAAACCTTCCTCGGCGAAATCTGCGACGTTCTTAACAACCCCAATAAAGATGCCCCGCGAGTATGCCTGCTTACCGGGGTCGCCGGATCGGGCAAATCTGCCGTAGCTCATTCAATCGCTCGGTTGTACGATGGCCAAAAGCGATTGGGGTCGTCGTTTTGCTTTGCTAGCACTGATGTTGCAAGGCGAAATCCACAAAATCTGTTCAGCACTATTGCGCGTGACCTCTCAGATCATGACCCGCAGTACAAATCTGCCCTTTGGGAGGTCGTGAAAGAGAACCGGGCGCTTCGGACCTCTGGATCGCCGTTGGAGCAAGTCGAGCGGTTGATCATCGAACCTAGCGAGCATCTATTTGCTATTGGGCCGATGGTAATCGTCATCGATGCTCTTGATGAAAGTGGGGATCAAGCTACTCGCCGGCCTCTTCTACGTGCTATCTCCAAGCAGATAGCTGAGAACTCCCTTCCTACCAACCTCCGCTTCCTCGTTACTGCTCGTCCGGAAAACGACATCCTTTCCACACTCCTTTCCCCTGGTTCCAATGTAGTCCATAAACAGATGGGCGATATCCACCAGGACGTTGTCGACGGAGATATCCAGAAGTTCATATACCATTCCCTCCAGTATACCGACCTCGAAACTTATTGGCCTAATCAAGAGTGGTGTCGACTCCTTGTTCAACATTCCCAACATCTCTTCCAGTGGGCGTCCACTGCATGCAATTTCATTGAAGGGCTCGGTGCTGCTGGGCTAAGTTCATGCGAGCGCCTTGAGTTACTCTTGCAGAAGGATGATAGTTCTGTGATCCGCCCTCTAGATAAGCTATACCAAACAATACTTTGCCAACTTTTTACCCTGGACAAGGCTCGACAAGCTTTTCAGAATGTCATGGCAATCTTGTTTTCACTCAGGGAGCCTCTCTCTCTCAATTCTCTTTCGGCTCTTTTCCCGTTGAATAAAGACTTGAATGTCCGTGATATCATCAAACCAATGGGGTCACTGCTCGATGGAGTGCATGATGACGAGAAACCCATCCGTCCGCTTCACACCTCATTCAGAGATTTTTTACTGGATGAAACCCGCAGTCATTCTTTCCATATCTGTATCCAACCCCGGCATTCTCTGCATCTTGGACAAGCTTTGCTTTCGTGCATGCGAACTATGCTTAGATTCAACATGTGTCACCTCGAAGATGCCCGCAGCTTGAATGCAGCCATCCCTCATCTGCCTAAATGCATAAAGGATTCCATCCCCTCTTACTTGGCATACTCTTGCCAATACTGGATGATGCACTTGGAACAAGTCGACTGTACTCAGGACCTGTCGGGTGAGGTTATGCTCTTCTTCAAGGAGTATCTTCCCTACTGGCTGGAAGGCATCAGCCTCCTCTCTCTTCTCTCTCCACTGGTGTTCATTCTGTCTGCCTTAGAGACCTGCACTATTCTCAAAAAGTGGACCAAGGTAAGATTGATTATATATAAATTGAAGGATGAGGACTGAGCTAAATCTCACCAGGACAAAGAAGCTGCCACTCTAGCATCAGAAACATTCCAATTCATTCAAGTGTTTGCCCCTGTTCTCAGGAAATCAACTCCCCATCTG
>JBBPLL010000158.1:0-21384 GCA_038089755.1 Leccinellum rugosiceps | reverse complement strand
TCTGTCACATCAGGACAACCAGCCAGTTGGCCAGCAGAGATACATGTCATGCATGGCCACACAGATTATGTTCAATGTGTTGCCTATTCACCTCAGGGCACATACATTGCCTCTGGCTCAGGAGATATGTGTATCAGGATCTGGGATTCAACCACTGGTCAGTTGGTTGCAAAGCTATTTGAAGGGCATGGAGAACCAATCTGGTCTATTGCTTTCTCACCTGATGGAAATCATATTGTCTCTGCATCTGCAGACATGAGTCTCAAAGTCTGGAATGTGACAACTGGTCAGAGTGTGGTGGATTTCCAAGGGCATTCAGCTTCAATCACAAGTGTTGCTTATTCACCTGATGGAGTTCATTTTGCCTCTGGTTCTTATGATAGAACTATTAGGGTTTGGAATGCAGTTACTGGTCATCCTGTGGCAGGTCCTTTCAAGGGGCATACAAACAGAATCTGGTCTGTTGCTTATTCACCTGATGGATCCAACATTGCCTCTGGCTCTGCAGATCACACAGTTAGAGTCTGGAATGCAGGTACTGGTCAACTCCTTGCAGGCCCATTCAGGGGACATATAGATGCAATCACCTCTATTTCCTATTCACCTGATGGAACACACATTGCCTCTGCATCACTTGATAGGACTATTCGGATTTGGAATGCAATCACTGGTCAACAAGTTTTAGATCCATTTCAAGGGCACACATCTCCAATTTGGTCTGTTTCCTACTCACCTGGTGGCACCCATCTTGTTTCTGGTTCAAAGGACAAGACAATTAGGATATGGAATACAACTACTGGCCAATCTGTGGCAGGTTTATTGGAGGGGCATTCAAATGCAGTCTGGTCTGTTGCCTATTCACCTGATGGGACTCACATTGTCTCTGGTTCAGAGGATCACACTCTCAGGGTTTGGAATGCAACCACAAATCAGTCTACTGTAACTCAACCTGAAGAGTATACAGACTTTGTTATGTCTGTTTCCTACTCACCTGATGGTGCTCATATTGTCTCTGGTTACTGGGATAAGACCATCAAGGTTTGGGATGCTACCATGGGTCAGTCTATAGCAGGTCCATTCTGGGGGCATATAGATTCCATCCTCTCTGTGGTCTATTCACCTGATGGAACTTGCATTGCTTCTGGTTCTTGGGATGGAACTGTTAGGGTTTGGGATGCAGTCACAGGTCAATCTCTGGCTGGTCCATTTGTAGGACACCTCTACCCTGTCTGGTCTATTGCATACTCACCAGATGGAACTTGCATTGTCTCTGGCTCAGAAGATAGAACCATTAGAGTTTGGGATGCAGCCACTGGCCAATTGGTTGCAGGTCCATTGGAGGGGCACACAGGTTCAATCTGGTCTGTTTCCTATTCACCTGATGGAACTCAAATTGTCTCTGGCTCTGAAGACAGGACCATCAGAGTTTGGCATGCATTTACTGGAGAATCCATGGGAGATCCACTTCTGGGGCATAAGTCTTCAGTCAAATCAGTCATCTATTCCCCAGATGGGACCTGCATTGTCTCTGGCTCTGAGGATGAGACAATTAGAGTTTGGAATGCAACCAGTGGTCAACTCATGTCTGGTCCTTTCCATGGGCATGAAGACTCAATTGAGTCCATTGCCTATTCACCCAATGGTATCCACATTGTCTCTGGCTCAAAGGACAAGACAATCAGGGTTTGGGATGTCACAACTGGTCAAACTGTGACAGGTCCATTTCAAGGGCACACATCCTTTGTCAACTCTGTTGCCTATTCTCCTGATGGCAGATATATTGTTTCTGGATCTCTAGACCATTATGTCAAAGTATGGAAGGTTCAAGAATTTGCTTCATTTGGTAATCTGTATGAGAAAGATGGGTGGATTCAAACTTCTGGTGGTGCTTGCTTTGGTTGGATAGCTCCTTGGAACAGACATGACTTCTGTCTTCCCATTCATTCCCTGATCATATCCTCTAATAGAACCTATCAACATCATGTTGATTGTTCTTTATTTGGGACAGCCTGGACATCTTGTTGGAACTAGATTCTTATTGCATGTATATACTGTATGTAGTTGTGATCATGCTTCTTTCAAGTCATGCACCCTGCTTTCATTATCATTGAAGTAAGTCCATAGAAGAAGGAAGCATTACAGTTCGTATCGACCACCAGAACCCACTGACAATCCACCAAGAAGAACATGGTGGTTCGCAACTTACTACATGAGTCAGTGGGAGACTCCGAGTCGGAGGAGTGGATCAATACTACAGAAGGGTTTCCAAAGAATGAAATGCAAGAATACACCTCTAGAGTTCATCGTCGGTATAATTATCGAGTCCGATCAGGTATGTAAAATAACCGCACGAAAGGACAAAGCCTGGTGCAGATGACAGTCAGTCGAACTCGGACTCGACTCGGAATGAGGTAGTTTCAAGTTGGACTGTCAGGTCTGGCCCTGCTAGACCACGAAACGGTCATAGCTTAACAGCTTACTGTAAAGTTGAACTGCACTCGAGTTCGGCGGGACTCAGGTGGGACGCCAGCGTGACCTCACAACATTCCTACACTCGAACTAAGTACATAAACAGGGAAACTTTTCAGGGGGTATGTATGGCAGTCAAGCTACCTTGGGGATGGTGGACAAAGCCCAGTATTTCCATGCCTTCAACCAGCTAATTTGAACTCCAGCACTACCTCCTCCCCAAGATCATATACCTTTTCGAGATGTAGACCAGCTGTGGTCCTGAAAGATGATAAATACTTAGATAGATGGATAAAGGAAAGGCGAAGACAACGAATTACCCCAATGCAATCAATTCGTCCAGCATCCGCTCCTTGGCATTACAGGTGACCCACATTTTCAGGTCTTGTTGATAACACCTGTTACTTCCATTCCCAAAGTTAGGCAGTAACGGTTCGGGAGCGACATCTATGCCAAACGATTTCGCATTGGGATCGCGGACAGCGGGAGTCAAGGCATACTCGTCTGATTACAGTAGTGGAATTAGGCATGTCAGGCCAAATGGAGGAGGATAAGGAAGGCAAGAACATACGGATTAGCAGCCGGCTATGAGGAGCCATTGCACTCTTCACGTTCCCCAAGATAGTTGCAGCCTCGACGTCAGGCCAGTTATGAATGATGTGACGGAGCTAAAAAAAAATCAAAATTTACAGTCAAGTCGATCCACAAACCGAGATAACCAACGCGTACATAGTATGCGTCCTGGCCATGGACAGGGCTTCCTTCGAAAAAGTTTAGAGGAACGAGCTCGACTCGGTTGTTTTGCAGCGCCTCAGGCGCATCCTTCGCCCAGACCTTCGTTATGAGGTGAACTTAGCTTATTTTGATCGTTACAAGACAGCTGCCATGCAATGCACAGACGAGCCGACTGAAAGAAATATGTGGACCCTCACATCTTTTGCCTGTGCGAGTACTTCAGGTAAATCTTGATTAATGATTTTGAGGTGTGGGTATATTTTCGAGAGAGGGAGAGAAAATGTCCCAAAACTCGCGCCGACATCGCAGAAAGTCTTTATTTCATTCCATGGATAGTCTAGAATAATATTATTGACGATAAGGACATATAGAAGAAATCGTTTACTTACGGTGCAAAATTGAGAGGGAACCCATAACAGAGTTGATACCGATCATAGCGCGGTGAAAGGTCTATTGAAGGATGTTTGAAGATAACCATGTAACTATGACTAAAGAACTTACCTTGCGTTTTTCGTCCTAGATAATTGTACGAGACGGGAACAGATAACAAAAAGAGATCCCAGGCGATAGCGGAGACCACTCACCCCATCCAGTAAATCAAAATAACCACTCTTTAAACCCTTCTTCTTGAGCGCATACATAAGAGGAGACATGTCCGGGCTGTAACTTGTCGCATAGCCCGGTTCTGTCATCGTTTCGTACAATACAAGTGCACCATGGGAAACAGACCGCTCCGCTACACGTAGGAGGGCACCTGTGTCGGAACTCGAGACTGTAACAAGTGCCAAACGGTTATTGCAAAAAACATTCGGTTCGACTGATGTAGGGAATAGTTTCAAAACATCAGATGTATGTGCTGCTGAGGGAATGAAATCCATGCCTTCAGTGAAGCACCCCTTGGTAGCAAGAAAACGAAGCACGCGGGATAGCTTTCCCTTCTCCAGATCGACCACCTTTGCAAGCTCGTCCACATGCAGACCGTCTGGATACTTCTCGAGCGCATCTGCGACTTGTGCACGAACAGCGACGCCTATACATGTTGACTCAAAGGATGTGACATACTATAACGATGGGAGAGGTAATTCAGTTATCTTGGCAGTAGAAACTTTTTAATATATAACTTACATTGAACATTGTATGCTGAGGTGGTGCCAAGGATGCACATAGCTGTTGGCAGGCGCCCTCGAGTGACCTCACAGCTTTCTTCAGTGCGATGGAGTCGATCGCAAAATCGATGGGGTGATATTCCTTGGAGTGGATCGTAGGAACATCATGACCATCTTTCTTGTACTCTGCAATGGCTTGGCGAGCCGACGAATTGATGATCTCAAGAAGAGCTTCAAGCTGGGCTTCAGCTGACATCGTGAAGAAGGGGATGAAAGCACGAGGGAAAATGAAGTGTTGTGATTTCGACCCCCCATCGTTCTCCAGCTTTAAGTCCCATCCTCATGACGACAACGATACGCGGCGCGCACTGCACAGAACAGAAGCATAAAAACACAGCCAACGAGCCACCTGGAAGCTACTTGCCGACGTACTGTATGACGACAAGGTTCAGTCACGACTCTTAATTTGCTATTACTTGCCCAAAAGAGTGAAATCCTGTACGCCATAGCCTAAGGGTAGCTTGGGTTTTGTTGGGGCATGACGATGAATCGAATAGCTGAATTACCTAGCCGTTTTGCAAGCGAAATCCATCAGACTGGTTCTCCGAGTCAGGAAGGTCTCTTGGAATCTGTACCTGAAAGCGTGATTGAGAACGCAGATGTGACAAAATTAGATACGCTGCTAGAGATTCGGAATCGATGACCGGCCAGATCTTAGACGTCTAGGCTATGCATAGTTGAAATGAAAAAAAAAAAAGATCAGAATTCTCGGTGGTTGTAGGGATGCTGGCAAATCTGAATCTGATTGGCCAGAGCGATCCGAGCCGTCCTGTATGTAGTAGCCCTTGACCGTGCAAATGAGTATGGATCCATGTTTAACCTCTCAAATCAGCAGATCGAAAAACGGCCTGAGCCAGCTTCTGAAGCAGGCTGACACGTTGTCCGAGTCTGCTATTAGGTAACAGCTGGTTACTCAAGTTACCAGATAAGTTTTTTAAATCCATAATAAGTGCCCTACCTGTTCCAGGTTCATACTCGAATCTTGATGCAAGGATGAACGTTACTCCCAGACTTCTCACGGTGCCACCCGGCACGTTGCTGCGGAAGATGCCAGCGCGCCATGGCCGCCAAGGTACTCAATTATGTACAACAGCTGAGTCTCAACCAGTGCAGGCTAGCAAGCCTTGGGCCGCAACAATATGGGAAACTCCGAGAATGCGAGCATGATAGCGAATCTAGAGTCTATCATCAATCCCGGCGACCACTCTCCTGTATAACTCCGCGCAGGAGTTAGCTCGAACTATCCCCTTAAAGGCAACTGATTGCGCATTGGGATGTTCTAGGCTATGCAGGGAAACGATTGCCAGGCCGGGTCGACTTCGAAACCGACGCCACGGCTGAGGGAACTATGCGGCGTTCAATGGCTGCATATGTGTACATTAGTATGACACCAAGCGGTGTCGTCCGGGAGCACGCTGTCCGTGATCTTGGCAGCACTCCACCCTTGTGACCCTTGTGACCTTTTCAACAGTAAAGGCTCGCTGGCACCAAGTCAGTGCTTAGCCTGAAACCTGTCCTTGGTACATATACGTGAGGGAATGTGATTCAGAGTTTTTTCTCAGTTTTCATCATAAGTACTAGTATATGTGCCACTTTCCCCAAGCATCACCGAAGTCAGGCCGGGGTGCGCTGCGCCTCCGTCCGAAGCGGAACTCCTAGGAGGTCCACCTAAATCCGCTTGTCCGCTAAGCACAGCGTTTGTAGCGCCTAGTCCTCCGGAATCCGGATATGATTTCCCAAGTTCCTTCTGATCGTTTTTCCTTCTTTCATACCATGACGAGGCCCGGACTGTGAGACTACATATATTAATCTGAACTTTATACCCCACGCGACCTTTTGCCTTACTCTTTCAAACAAAACCTCAGTTCCCTTTTGGTTGCTCGTTTAGTCTCGGCATGTGATATGCGTAATGCCAGTTTGTTCACTTGTAATTACATCCAAGTTTATAGCGACTCCAGCAAATATTGGCCGCTGGCATTTCTAGGCCGTCAGGTAGTCATTCTGAACTCCAGAACTACATCCTCCCCGAGATCATACACTTTTGCCAGCCACAGTCCGGCTGAAGTCCTACAACACCAATCAAAGGTAAGCAATGGGGAGACGAAACGGGAATAGGTGGACAAAGCAAAGCCAGTGACTCACCCCAGCGTAATCAATTCGTCCAGTGTCCGCTCCTTCGCGTTGAACATGACCCACATCTTCAGGTCCTGCTGATACTTCCTATTACTTCCGTTCCCAAAGCTAGGTAGTAACGGTTCGGGTGCAACGTCCATGCCAAATGATTTTGAATCGGGATCGCGGACAGCGGGGCCCAAGGCATACTCATCTATTTTCAGCGCAAGAATCAGGCATGTCTGGTCGAATAGGTCATCGGTGAAAGCGAGGACGTACGAATCAACAACCGACTATGAGGGGCCATGGCACCCCTCACATTCCTCAAGATGGTCGCAGCTTCAGCATCAGGCCAATTGTGGATGATATGACGGAGCTGCAGGATCATTGAAATGGAATTCAGTCTGATCCGAAGAAAATAGGGAGAATAAACACGCACATAGTACACGTCCAGACCATGGACAGGACTTCCTTCGGAGAAATTTAGAGGAATGAATTCAACATGATTATTTTGCAGTGTCTCTGACGCATCCTTAGCCCACACCTATGTTGTGAAGCAACACCTTTAGCCCTCCTTGATTATTATACAAGGCGAGAATAGTTGTCCTGCAGGATACAAACGAAGTGATTGAAAGATGAAAATATATCCTCACATCCTTTGCCTGTACCAATACTTCGGGCAAATCTTGATTGATGATTTTCAGGTGGGGGTACATTTCCGAGAGAGGCAGAGAAACTGCGCCAAAACCAGAGCCGACATCGCAGAAAGTCTTCACTTCATTCCACGGATAGTCTGGAATAATGATATTAATGGTAAAGGCAGATCGAGGAAATCATACTTGCGGTGCAAAACGGAGAGGGAACCCATAACGGAGTTAATCCCAATCATAGCGCGATGAAAGTTCTATTCAAGTATGTCGGAGGCATTCATGAAAGTATGGCCAAACTTCTTACCTTGCGTTTCTCCTCCTAAAGAATTGTACGGGACGGAGTCAAGGTGATAGGAGATTAAAAGAGGAAACGATTTACCCCATCCAACAAATCAAAGTAACTACCCTTGAACCCCGTCTCCTTGAGTGCATACATCAAGGGTGCCATATTTGGACGGTAACTCGTCGCATAGTCTGGTTCCGTCATCGTTTCATAAAATACAGGTGCGCTTTGGGAAACGGCATCCACATCAACGCGGAAGAGAGCCCCTGTGTCGGAATTCGAGACTATAACAAGTGACAAGCGGTTATTGGCAAACACATTGGGTTCGACTAAAGTAGGAAATAAGTTCAAAACACTAGATGCGAGTGCGTTGACGGGGGATTAAAACGTTACCTTCAGCGAAGCACCCCTTGGTTGCAAGAAGACGAAGCACACGGGCAAGCTTTCCCTTCTCTAGACTGACCAGTGTCGCAAGCTCATCTACGTGGAGACCATTTGGATACTCCTCTAACACGTCCGCCACCTGGGCACGAAGAATGACGTCCACACATGTCGACTCAAAGGACGTGGCAAACTAACGAAAGATCAATCAGTCATTTCCTCCGTTGAGACTAGTTTGTATACGACCGACGTTAAACATTGTATGCTGAGGTGGGGCCAACGAGGCACATAATTGCTGACAGGCACCCTCGAGCGACCTCACAGCTTTCTTCAGTGCAATGGTATCGATCGCAAAGTCGATGGGGTGATATGCCTTGGAGTGGATCGTAGGAACTGTGTTACCATGTTTCTTGTACTCTGCAATGGCTCGGTAGGTTGACGCATTGATGATCTCAAGGAGAGCTTCAAGCTGGGCTTCGGCCGACATGAGAAGAGCAAGCACAAGAGAGTCAAGTGGAGGGATTTCAAGCCCCATCGTTCTCCAGTTTTAAGTCTCAGATAGACAAGGACTAGCTTGTTCTTGTTTTGCACGAATGCCAATGGAGCAACACCGGAATTCCGGTGATGGTGACCTGGAAACAACAGCCAGCGCTGAAGGCCGAAAGGGAAGCAAACGACTTCGTTTCCCGGAGACAATTCATAGGCTCAATCTATGGGTCCTGGGCGCGGATGCGAACAACTGATATTAAACTCGAAAATCGCATGGTTTCCTCTGGTAGCGAAACGCAGATGCGGCGGCACAGTTAAACAGTTGAATCAGTGACCACACATACCTGGTTCAGATTATGCGCTGTGCATGGAGCTGATTGGGCCACCGAAGGAGTGGAAATTTGGCACTGAAACAGAATTCAAAGCGTTTGAAAGGCGCAAAGTTTGCTCCATTCGTCCCGCGTCCTGGACGTGGAATCCTGTAGTACTTCGTTCATTACCCAGAATGGTAATTGAGGATTCAACTATCTCAAACCCCAACTCGACACTCCCAACCGCCTGCAACATCAACGGCTTCTTTGTTCATGGACCACTGCGCCAAGTTATCTGATCAATTACTCACGAAACGGCTCCATATTTCTGGGATTACATCCGCAATAAGACAAGTTGACCTTGAGCGTTTGTTGTCTTCGTTTGGAACAGTCAAGGCGATGGACGGGTTTGGTGCACGGGATGCCCTTGGGGATCTTAGAAAATTTGTTTTCGTGACGATGGAAATGGATGCAAAGGCATTGAAAAAGTGTGAGTCTTTTGCGCTCCGATTTGATCAAGTGTGGGATGCATTCGAGACTTCGCTTCATTCAAAAAGCTGAGCCTTACATGTCGGAAATAGGTTTGAACACGCTTAGCGGGTCGACATGGAAAGGAACCAAGCTTCGTATTGGTGAAGCGAAACCAGACTTTCGGGAACGGTGTGTATGTTTCATTGATGCCGACCTTGTACATCTTCGAATAAGTGGCAACCCTAGGCTTGCCCAAGTCAATTCTCAACCACCGCGGCCTATTCGACCAAAACAAACACGTGCACGCAACTATGGGTACCCCTCATCCTCCCTCCCGCTGGATCCGCTTTCTTCCGCTGCTGCTGCGTCTACTCCAGGATGGACCGTGACTCCTTCCGGTCGTGTCGTTCGCCCTATGCGAATGAGACCTGAACGACCCTTGGAGCCGACACGTAGTGAGCTCAGCGCCCCAAATATGCACCGCATGAATGGAAATGTGAAGAATCGGATCAAGTTACCGCCAGTACGCGCCCGTCGGCGCCTCATAGATCCTACAAATTGGGATTCGGAATATCTCAAAGGCGTGTTTCTGGGTGCCGTTTCCGTGCCTTTACCCGCATCGGAGGAATATCTCAGCGGCATGAAGCGCGACACCACGGACGAAGATGATGAAGAAGAAACAGGTAAAGATACAGCCGGCATCTCTAGTAGACCCTCACAGCGTGTCGCACAGTCGGAACAAAATCATGCACTTACGATCCCGAGTCCTCGAGAATCTCAAGGGGCTTCCATCCCGAACGGTTCCCAGTTATACGAAACAACTGGATCCATTGATGTGCGCGGCGAGGTGAATACTGCGCTTGCGATGCTGGATAATATTTTCGGAGATAGGGAAGACTGGGAAGAAAGAGCAAGTGCTGAGGAGATGGAGGGCTTCGAGGGCAGTAAGGCGAGGAAAACTGAGATGGAAGTGGATGAGGAAGGTGACATCGAAATCGTGCCTCGTGGTTTTAGCAGGAGTGAGGGAAGCGAAATCACCAAGGCAGAAAAAGGCAAAGACAAAGGAAACATCTACGAGGAGACGCAGGCGATACACTACGGAGACGCAGAGATGGGAAAAGTTGGTCCACCGATCAATATCGATGCCTCAACACGCACGACGCACCCTTCTAGTACGAACCTCAAGACTCTGTTTATGCCAAGAGAAGAAGGTTGTCAAATACTGTATTCCGTCCTTGTCTCATTGCTAAAGAATCCTTTATATTTATAGCTTCCTTTTCTCTTCTCGATCATCTTGAACTTGATCTCGATCTTGAACTCGACGCCAACATTTTCGGAGATAGAATACCCATCGATCCATCGCAAGAGAGTGGTCATCTGCTTGAGCCAATCCTACCAAAATCCCATATCGCACAGATTCCATTAACATTAAATACGAAAGCTCGGTCTCGATTGACGCTAGACACCTCAGTCCCACTGCTTTTCCCTCCCGCAGATATGCTACCATATCCGTATACTCCATCCTCAGACCCCTCGGCCACAACTCGCCGGCATGGAACTTCATCATGCTTTCTGTTCTCATCTACAATACGAGTTCCAGGTTTTCACCACCTTCCACCAAGCACCACGTTCACTCGTACACCCCAAGACACCTCTGAATCCATTCGTGAAATGTGGGAAAGGGACAAATCTTCGTTGACGCACGACTGGAAGAAGGCATGGCGAGAGGCCAGGGGGAGTAGGAGAGGGAAAGTCGGAGTTGAGGGTGAAGTCGTTGGCGGTTATTGAGAATGACAGGCATCACGTGGTGCTGGAAATATTATTGCTACGGTATCGCCGTCGAACCACGCATTGCTCCATATCAGAATTCCGGGCACGTCATTCCTCTTGTGAACCTGCATGTCGCGGTCCTGACCAAGATTTGGAGTATCGTTTCCCCTTGATCAGATGCTGACGAGATTCCGCTGGACAGCGTGGAATATCTAGAGGAAGTTGGCGGACACGGCCAGGGTCTCCGTTTGTTTCAAGGCGGCATTCCGCTTTTTCTATGGAATATCTATCCTGATTTCTCGGTCTCATAGTTTTTCCAATGATGGTACGGAGCACGAATCCGTTATCTTGCCATTTGCTAACCCTATATGGTGACCGCATTCGATCACGGATCTGTACCTGAGTGGCCGATGTCCGAGTGACTCAGCATCCAGATGAAATCACAAGTGTGGACACCAAAGAACTCCCCGTTTCCACATGTAGCCACTACATACAGTCTTATGATCCATCATAAACTGATCCTGGCGTTCTTCCACTGTTCAACTTGATCGGATTTCTGTTTCCAACCCTGATTGATGAGCCATTCCATCATACTATGACTCGGAGCGCAGTCAAGGTTGATGCATCAACCAGCAGCTCAAACTGGACCAGCTACCGATTCGCTGAGGTCAGGGACAGATCATATTGTGTGGACAAGGCTATTCAATTTCCCGGAGAAAAGATCTAGGGACATTTTGCGTGAAATGGAGGGCACAACTGGCAACAGGATGACAACCATGTCTCGTAGCGAAGCTGCCCAAGTTCAAATAATATACATGACACAGGGTATGAACTCGCGTCCACCCAATAATAACGTCTCCGATCTTCCGTTTGCCTCGTTTTTGGTCTCCCTTTCCTTTTTGGAGCTATTCTTCTCACCCTTGAATCGGACTCGGCTAATTACGTTATCTAGCTTCCGTTATCCACCAGTGCGCAGGTACGTAGCACTACAGTGAGTCAGCCAACTCAACGTTGCCTCTGTACGAATCTTGATCTCATCTCCGTCCAGGTATCTGTCTTGAACTAGGTCTAACTGGCCGACCTTACACACCCCTCGCTCCTCAGCCAAGCTCAGAATCTCCCCTCAGAAACGCCCGCCTCAAGAATTACCCTACTGCGTCCTGAACCAAAACTCCACGTATCAGTTGCCGTTCTGCTGAGATGGCCGCACGGACGGCACCCGTCTGGTTGTCGGAATTACCCGAGGCTTTAACGAGTGGCTTGAGACTGCTTCGAAATGCATCTAGATCTTTTTACCTTGTGCAGGTGCCATGCTCCACGGGGGCCAGATTACTTATCAGCGGCTGCCTCGCTACTGGTATCCTTAAATACCAAAGCGTGTATCGTTGTCCGATCCTCAGACAGTCATTCTTCTGAACATGACGCCCAAGCAAACACCGCCTTTCCGTGCTGAGCATCTGGGTTCCCTACTTCGTCCAGAGTACCTCCTCGAAGCCCGGAAGAAGTTCGATAAAGGAGAGGTCACCCAGGAGCAACTACGAGAGCTCGAAGATCGGGCCATCGTTGATGCAGTCAACATGCAACGGGAAGTAGGTATAAAGGGCTTTACCGATGGCGAATATAGGTTGGTGAGCATATCATGATGCTGAACACCATCCTGATACGTCATCTAGGCGACATATGTGTGTATTTCTGTGATCAGGATGATCTACAACTGATCGTCTGGATACGAACAAGGTTCTATGACGGTTTCTTTGAATATCTGGAAGGATTCGAAGGTGAGACGGTTCTTATACATGTACATGTCAGCGCAAGTTAAAGCTGATTTGTTCAAAGAGGTCCACAATCCACCTCGGGAAATTTTCAAGGTGAGTTACATATTGGCCGTTCACCTCAGCCGAGGAAATAGCTTGGCACGCAATAGCTCCACGTTCCCGATATACAAGCATTCACTGCCAACAGTAAGTGCACATCATACAAGGGAAAATACCCTTTACTACTACATTATCAACGCTGTTCTTCAGATACCAAGCCAGCCTCTACCACGTTGTGTACGGGCAAAATCCGATGGGTTAAATCCGGCTATGTTCCCCAATTCGAAGCACTCAAGGCGCTCGTCCATCCCGACGAGGTGAAAAACATTAAAATGACTCTGGCAGCCCCAGAGTGGTTCCATCTACGTCACGGTATGTACTCTTCTATTCCTAGTGCTCTAATGAATCACCCCAAATCACTGACCTATTAGGGGAGCATGCGTTCAAGCCAGGGGTATATGACAACCCTGAAGACTATTTCAACGACATCGCCGCCGCCTACCGGCAGGAACTTGAGGCCCTGTACGCAGCAGGCTGCCGCAACGTCCAGATCGACGACCCGCTCCTCGCCTACTTTTGCGACGTCAACATGCTCAAGGGCATGAAGGACGAAGGTACTGACTCTGACGCCCTGCTCGACGCGTACATCCGGTTGTACAACAACTGCCTTGCCACGCGTCCACAAGACATGACGGTTGGCCTTCACCTCTGTCGAGGCAACTTCAGGCACTCGATTCATTTCTCCGAGGGTGGCTATGACGTGATCGCGGTCAAGCTGTTCAACCATGTGAACGTAGACTGTTACTACCTCGAGTACGACACCGAACGTGCTGGTGTGTTCTCTCTTCTTTCGTTAGAGTTACATCTCGGCCAGTATCAGCTAATCGGGAGAAACTTATAGGCACGTTTGAACCCCTGAAATACCTCCCCAAGCACAAATCGCTCGTCTTGGGTCTCATCACTAGCAAGTTTCCAGCGCTTGAAGACAAAGCAGCTCTCAGGAAACGCGTGTTAGAGGCTGCGCAGATCGTGGCGAATGGTACGGGAGAGACGGTGGACGAAGCACTGCAGCGCATCTCGGTCTCTCCCCAGTGTGGCTTCGCGTCACACGAGGAGGGTAACCTGCTCAAGGCAGATGACATGAAGCGCAAGTTGCAGCTCGTCAAGGAGCTTGCTGACAGTATCTGGGCAGATGCGTGATCTCTAACGTATGAGACTGGGGATCGAGTGGGAGAAAAAAGAAGTTTCGATCATGGTTATCCCTTCGACAGACGAACCTCACTCTGTATTTGTATTCTCCTTGAATAGCTTGACACCTTCCGACGAATCTCGTACATGTATAACTACACTCAGGCTCGGCGGGTGAAACCGCGGTCCAATATCATTCCAAAAGTATTCATCTAATCATGTCATATCGTACTCTACAGTTGAAAGCCCTCTTTACCAGCAAAAAGGCCTTCCAACGCGTTCGTCGTCAATGCATCCTGATTCTTATAAACTTGAGATCACCAATTGGCTTAAGACGCGCACCGCTCATTCCCGACTTCCCTCCTCGCTCTCATACGCACTTAACAGTTCGTCGTACCCTTCGTCATCCCCCTCCTCCGCTGCGCTAGTGCTGTCCCTCGCCCGTCTCGTCTCCCGGCTCCCCGTCGATATTTTCCTCAACCTCGCCTCCTTGGACGTTTTGCGCGCAAAGGGCGGCCTCGGCGACACCCCGCCAAATCCACCTTCCCCTGCACCCTCCCGCCCATCATTCTCCACCGAACAGCTCACCGTCGCTTGTGGTGTCGTCGGGTCACAGTCACCCGGCCACTCCCGAGCCGTGCTGCCCCGCTGTCTCGGACTCGGCGTCCGCAGCTGCTGTAATTGTTGTTGCTCCGACACTCCCGTTCCAATAGGCCGCAAACGCAGGTTCGTAGGCCGCGGTCCAGCATACCGCTTCGACCGCAACTTGACGGGTACCTTCCCCGAAGGCGTCCGCTCCAACGATAACTCCGACTGTTCCGACTCGGAAGGCGACGACAGCACTTCTCTATGGTTATCCCCGCCGTCGCGCTCTGCCGGAGGTGGAATCGGCGGCGTCTTCTTGCGCGCGATAAGCCCGCTCTGGGCGGGAGGTTCGAGCGGCGCAACGTTGACATCGCTGGCCTCACTCAGCGTCGATATCGAGCTCGTCCCGCTGTGGCCCCCGTTGAAGATTCGCACGATGCCCAGACCGGACACGGGTGGCATGAGCGGCGTAGGCGGGATCGGCGGGGATGCTATCGTCGTCGGCGAATCAAACCCTGTCGTCGTCGTCGTCCCCATCCCAGTTCTCGACCCCGTCACCACAGGAGCGCTCGTAGGGAATTGCCGCGATCCGCGATCCGAAGTCGACATCTCCACCTCTTCCGCCGTCATACTTCCATTCGATAAAGGATGCCCAGGACTGCATCCCCCGCCTACAGACGATGAATTCCAAGGCAAATACGGCGCTCGGGAAGCCAACGCCATCGGCGAAACCGACTTGCGGTTCAACGGAACCCTTCGACTCGCCGCAGCCGCCGACGACCCATCCGATTCATAATAATCCGAACGTGGACCCGTGCCCGCACTTCGCGAGTGTCCTGCCGAAAACGGGTGCGGTGACCTGTTCACGGATTCGGAATACGAGAACGACGAAGTCGAAGAGACGGATTCTTGTTTGAGCGCGTGACGACTCTTGGTAACTAACAACACATCGGTCCATTGGCCTCCACGGTACTCCGACGCTGAGCCCTCCGAACGAGCTGACGAGGACGGCTGCGGCGACTTGCTCGTGACGGGATCACGCGAGCTAAGCATGAGTGGTCTAGGCACGCTCTTCAGCTTCGCTTGGGACGATTGAAACGTCGAAAGGGAAGCGATCGAGGAGCCCGCTCGGTGTATGAATGACGATGCGTTCGATTCATTGTCAGAAAGTGAAGGGAGTGTGGGGTTGATATTCGGACTTGGCGGCGCCGTGGCAAGTTGGCGACGAGGCTGAGGAAGGAAGCTTTCCCGGGGAGAACGAAAAAAGGTAGGCCTTGGCGGGTCTGGGGAGGCACTATCACGCTGCGTCTCAGGCGATGGTCCCCGTCGGTGGCTCGACTGATCTGCACCACCAAGACCTGGTGAGCTGCCTGGCCGTGGAGGGCCTTCGCTCTTAGCACTTGGCAGCGGTGATAGTCCAGAAGCCACGGAATCATCGCTCCCTTTGCGCACACGCCATGCGTCCAATGCTTTAGCACGCCAGTTCGTGCTCACTTTCGAGAACGCGGCTACCGTGTCCGAGTTTGTGAGTTTTCCTGCATATTCCCACAGGCTGGCCTGCGAGGATGGCGTCGACAAGGAAGAATCTACGGACGATTTCTCTTGCTCCTCCGGACTTGGTGATTGGCTTTCGGACGAGGGCGAGGGCGGTGACGGAAGCTCGTCGTCCATGGAACTCTGATTCGTAATCCCCCTCCACACCGTAGTCGCAAGCCTCGACGTCAGCGTCGGCACAGCAGGTGTCTCTGTTTCATTCCCGTCATCGTGTTCCCCTGATTCCCCATCGTGTTCCTCTTCTTCTTCTTCTTCTTCTTCTTCCTCCTCCTCCTCCTCCTCCTCCTCCTCCGGGCTCCCATCCGCAACTTGATTCGTAAAGCCTTTCCATATCTGTTGCTTGATCCGTGCTCCAAATCCGACGTTCTCCCGTTCCCGCTCTTTTTCTCTGTCCCTAGCTTCGTTCCATCGTTGCGCGAGATCCGAAGCGGTTTGAAGAACCCAGTCTATCCCACCCGCTGCATCGATCGGGTATGATGTGAGGAGTGCAATACCCTCCGTGAACGCATCACTGAGTTCCCATGGACGGAGAGGTGAAGGAGGTCGAAGCGCCGCATGATCTTGGGTCCAAAGACCTGGTACATTCCTCTCTGGCTTCCCGAGCCTACACGAAACATATAGGTAGAAGAACGGTACATCAATCAGAGTGGCTTAGGAATCTTCGGAAAGTTCGGTGCGTACCTAAAGAGAGGCGTGCGTGCACGGACAAGAAGTGCGGTACATATATCGACGAGGTATTCGAGTTTTGGGTTGACGTCGCGCGTGCGCATTGGACGGGAAAAGAGTACGTCCCAAACAGGGAGCACAGAGGACAGAGGAAGAGTCTGTGCAAATAACGGCGCGAGCCAACGGCTGCACAAAGAACCATGAGCGTGACCATCGCGGAAAGAGGATACGCGGAACAGAGCTTATACTGACTATGAGTAATGTGGAAGGGCTGGATCGAGCCCAGTTGAATGCTGCCATGGGTTTATCGAGCGTTAGTGGGCCCAACAAGCGTCGACGCGTCGACGTGCAAGCACGAAAAAAATGGAAGAAACAACGTACAAGACTAGCAGCAAGTTCACCATCCGCCCATTTGATCCGCTCGCTTAACTTTCTCGTCCAAACCTTCCTCCCTTCCGCTTCCTCCATCTCGGCAATCTCTCCCACGAGTGCCTCAAACACCCAAAACGTATCTGCTTCAGCGTGTGCCGCGTCATCTTCATCGGTCTCTCCGACGAGTGCACTATAGACGGGGACGAGCAGCCAGGGGACGTATGGTGATTGAACTGCCGGGTTTAGCGTACTGTGAATGTAAAGAAGACGCAAGATGGCAGAGAGATGGGCACGATGTGCGGGAGGTGCATTGAATGCCCTAGAAGGGAGGAGCGTCGTCGGATGACGTTGAGGTCGGGAAGCGAGATCCGTAGATGTGGACGGAGGCGGCGTATATGACGTTGGATCTGGACTGCCGTTGGGATCCGACTCGAGACGGATCTCTGGTGTCGCGCGGATGTCACTGTCGCCTTTAAGCAGCGCTAGCCGCGTGTCGAGATTGGATGCACCTGGTAAGCGGATGGTGTCGGATGCGGTGGGGTTGAGTGGGCATTTGGCCGAGTGCGTGCTCTTCGTTTCATTTCCGAGGAGGATGAAAAGGTCTGGGGAAACGTTGAAAAGGGAGTCTGATATTCGGCCGAGAAGCGCATCGGTTGGGGATAATGGGTCAGTTGGGGCAGGTAGAGAAGCGAGGGGGGTGAGGAGACGACGGACGAGGTCCTGTCAACGGATCAGTTCTCGTAGAACTTTTTTGGTAAAAGGTAAAGCCAGCCATACATAATAACTATCTCGTTGCTTCTGATTCTCCCTGGCCCATGTTGTCTTCAGCACTGGGAGGGTACCAAACATCAGCCTACCCAATTGTCATTCACATCCGTATCCTGTTAATGACATATGTCCCATATGTAAACGAGAAACCCTCACCTCCATATGCGGGGTCGTACCCATGGTGGATCATCAGGAAGGCCTATCATCAAACAACCGTCAAATCCGCATGCCAAAATCCGCGTGTGCGAGACTCATCACGAACCGCGTGCACATATCTCGCGCAAACGTGGAAGATCCACGACGGGCGGCGAACCGACATCCACGCGCAAGATCTCCGAAATGACGTTGACGCTATCGCAATATTTGAAAATCAGAATAGATCCTAGGGCTCAGATAGCTGAGTCTTGATTCGACGTACAGATCTTCTCTCCGGGGTTCAGGAACCCATCTGACCCCGTACGTTTGTGCAATGTTAACGAGATATTCGTCCATTTTCGATGCCGTGGGTGGCGAAGAGGACAGAATTTGCATTACCTACATATATAGACCCATTCCATTCGTCAGAAAGTCATTCCACAGAAAAGAGGTCACGGGTCAGACAGAAAGGTGACCTACGCGCGGAGAAACGTGGTTATTACGACTTCCGGACGCCGTCTGGGAAAATGCTAGACCCAACCGTTGTAGGAGGACCTCCCTCACAGCGTGCAAATCTTCATGAGGACGGGATCAGATAGAGGTACTTAACTCACATGACGTATCCTTGTACTGAAGACACATTACCTACCTTTGGACTCTGTGCTCGGCGCTGCATGTATAATGCTCGCTGCAGCCTCGACCAAGACGGGACTCAACCGCGGGGACCTCCTAAAGGTTCACAGCGACCGCAGGGTCCAGTGACCAAGCACCCGACACGACCGTCAGTCACACCTTTCAAAAAGCAACCTGCAGCAACTCACCCAGCGTGACCATACCCTCTTCCCTCCCCCTCCTTCCCCCGTTCTTCTTCCTCCTGGTCCCCTCCCCCGTTCACACCCAACCCTAGTCCCAACCCAATCCCCCCACTCGAGCCCAACTCCCCAACATGCCTTCCCACCGTGCCCACGAACATCTCTAGCTCCTCCAACAAGTCCCCCATCTTGTCCTCCTGAACGAGCGTCGCGGCTTTTGTGCGTGCGAGAGCGAGGTGGCCTTGAGCGAGGTACCTGGCGATGTCGCGTCGCGCGAGCATGCCTTGGGAATCATGACGTTCTTGGAGGTGACCGAGACGTTGGGATGTCGCTCGGAGAAGAGTCTATCATATCGGTACGCGGTGGCCGGCAGGGGCGTTGGGCGACGGGTGTAAGACGGTCACATGGCGAGCTCGGAGTAGGAAAGTCGTACTTGCCTTGAACGCAACTGAATCCCAGCTTTCCATCGAGTTGATATCGTCAATGCGTCGAGGTAATATTCGTAGTCGCCTGTGTTTGTAGTTACGACTGGGATTACGGATGCATCAAACACTTGAGGCTAAATTTGCAGCCGTAGCGCTTGTCACACCAATATTAGATCATGATTCCGCGCCTGTGCCTGCCAGTGCCAGGCACGTGGAAATGATAGATTTTATCCTTTGATATTGCAGTTCTACAGATACTTTTTACTACTTCTGTCCATGAGTATTACACTTCAAGTCCGCGCAAGGAAAAAGAACGCCACTGATACAAGTTCTAGCGCTGCGTAGGGTGAGAAGAGATTGGCTTTGGCAGTCTCGCCCGCGAGGAGCCAGGAGTCGTAGGACTCCCTTCGGCGCTGTACATCTCTCTAGGAGATGAAGACGGCGGCATCATCGAGAAATGTCTCGACTTCCACCGATCATGACCAGCAAACCGTACCTTCGTGACGCCGGGTCCAAAACAGAAGGAATGATTCCCGGAAGAAGAGGGAGAGAATGAGGGTGTTTGAGGTTGCGATAAGGATGTATCGTTGGGGACAGGGAGTGGAATAGACAAAGAACGGAGGCCAGGGGTATTGCCATGTTTGAATGCAGGAAGGGACTGGTGTCGACTAGGTACCGATGCAAGCACAGGAAGAGATTGCTGACTAGCCTGAGATAATAATGGCATTGTCGATTGGCGGTGTGGAGTGTTGGGCAAAGAACGGTCCTGTAGTACCGACAACTGCGATTGAGATGATGGACCGGCCTGAACCATGCTAGGCAAAAGCAGTGATCGAGGGGAGATACTTGTATCAGGACTCGAGCCTTGGACTCCAGTCATTTCCTTCGCTTTCCCCCGCCACAAGGAAAGGGTGTCAGTAGAACCCGTCTCGAGATCGACCCCCGAACGGTGTTTGGGCTTGACAACAACCGGAATGCGTGATTGAAGATAGATTATGACCGCAAAATAGGTCGAATAGAAAATTACTGTTGTTGAGTAAGCAGGCATTCTTAATGCCAGTGAGTTCGGGGCTCACATATGGTGGGTGTGGCCCAACAAGCTATCATAGTATAGACGCCGATGAGCTGACAGACACCAATATCATCCGAAGCTATGAGAACCACAAGGTCAAGATCATGCCAAGGAGAAGGTGCAACGGCCCACTTTGGTGAGGACATTGAACCCTGGGAGTCCAGTAACTGCCAACGGCGGCTGAACCTGTGACGCAAAAGGTTGGCTTGATGATTGAACACCGGTATCCGCATTAACACACCAGCTTGCAAGACAAATAGAAGGAGCAAACGTGCTGCGTCTAGCCAAACACGGAATTTTACGAGAATGCTGAGCGGACGGTGTGAGCGATTGAGTCAAGTATGCAAGAAAAAAACCTACAGAATGGGCAACATAATTAGGGTGATAGAGTTAGTGAGAATGAATGAAATCATCAGTGACCCTAACTGCATGTTAAACACCGAACCCAAAGCAAGGGCAACGGGTCGACGTACGACTGATTTGGTCTGACACATTCCACCGTGCAAACGTTTCAACACATAGCAAGACAAGCCACAGAAAACTGAGCAACATCATGCATGCTATATGATAGTGTGAGTTTACGTGGGTGCAAGCACACTGGAATAACTCACTGAAGGCGATTACACGGACTCTAAAGAAGTGAGGAAATGATTCCATAGCGGAACTTTTGATGATCGTGAAGAGCAATAAACCGAGACTTTAAGTAGGTTGACCAGCAACCGCCTCCAGTAATGGGTGGAAGTAGGAGTAGTGGAACATTGCGTGGTGCATTTTATACATTGTGTGGACAATTGGACACGAGTGCCGAGAGAGAAGCTTCTTTCTCTTTTGTTCTGGGTTGATACAGCCTCCGTTAGGACAATTAGCCCCTGAATAAAATTACTCTCCAGTTTCTCTTGAGCTCTGACTACGAAAACGTGGACCTTTCAAGCGGATCCTTGACTTGAGTATCACCAATTTATCAAAGCACTGACAGTTGCCTGCAATCAGCGGAGCTTAGCACTGGTTCAAGGCGTGTGTGAACTTGCAGTGTCGCGAGTCAAATTTCCATTGCTTTCCCCAAAGTTTATCGTTTCCTTTAATCGTAGATGTACGCCTCGATTCAGCGGGCGTCTACTCGACCGTATCTCCGCCGCATAAGGGTTGCGCTATTGTG